>JAAAKL020017642.1:0-10528 GCA_010016065.2 Carybdea cf. marsupialis auct. non (Linnaeus, 1758)
TGAAATTTGCCCATTGTTTACGTATAATATTTTTATTGGGAAGTATACAGATAATTTTGGGCGGGCGGGATTTTGTCCTTGGGGTGGATTTCCATTTGGAGGATCTTTCTTAAGGAAGGAAAGCCCTTGGGGGGGGGGGCTAAAAATTCCAGGGAAAACTTTACACTGGAGGGGGAATTTGAAAGAATTCATACACAAAATTTTTGTTAATTGTCTTACATTATCTTTGTCAATTGAATTTTGCATGTGGAGATCTTTCGGGGAAATTATCTGGGAACCTTTTTTTGCGTGTTTTGCCTCCCGTTCCCGGTTCGAAAGGAGGGATTTCCAGAGTGATCGAGAAACCCATTATAGACTAAAGTCTTTTTCAAATGAAAGTATGCTAAGAATAATTTTTCAGGCTGAACCATCCGCAAGAAATTTTACGGAAAATAGGTTTTCAACATGGAAGGAACAGTCTGGAGGAAACTTGTAGGAGGGGGGGATGTTGTTTACAGTGGATGAAATTTTCACAGGAGAGTTTCCGCGAGAGGGGAGGGGTCAGGGAGGTTGAGCCAGATTTACCCACATTATTTGAACAAGAGCTAAAAGCTCATATGGCACTTGTGACGATGCCGGAAGAGCCAAGAGCTCATATTGCATGAGTTCTATCAAAATTATAAGAATCAATAGATTGATTTAAAAGGAAAATCAGAGGCTTAACGCCGGTCGGGATTTAAAACAAGAGCTCTGAGTCGCGAGGTCCTTCTAAATATCAAAACTCATTAAGATCCGATCACCCACTCGTAAGTTAAACCTCATTTTTTCTAATTTTCCTCTCCCTTCAGCCCCCCAAATGGTCGAATAGGGGAAACAACTTTATCAATTCAACTTGTGAAGCTCCCTGACACGCCTATCAATTTTCATCGTCCTAGCACGTCCAGAAGCACCAAACTCGTCAAAGCACTGAAACTTATCCCCAACTCCCCCAGAGAGAGTGGATCCAGTCCGGTTACGTCAATCATGTATCTACGACATTTGGTTATTCTTCCCATCAAGATTCATCCCGATCTCTCCACTCTAAGCGTTTTCCAAGATTTCCGGTTTCCCCTCAAACTCCCCGCAATGTCAACAGATCTAGTCGGGATTTGAAATAAGAGCTCTGAGACATGATTTCCTTCTAAATGTCAAATGTTTGTAAGATCTGGTCACCCGTTCTTAAATTCAATTTTTCTCTCAATTTTTATATATTTTTATACCTCAATTTTTCTAATTTTTCCAAATTAACACCCCCCAGCTCCCCCAAAGAGAACGGATCCATTCGAATTATGTCAATCGCGCATCTATAACTTGTGCTTATTCTTCCCATCAAGATTCATCCCGATCTCTCCACTCAAAGCATTTTCCAAGATTTCCGGTTCCCAAGATTTCTTTTCCCCCCTCCAGCCTCCTATGTCTCCGGATCCGATTCGAAATGAAAATGGAGCAACTGAAACATGAGATTTTTCTATATATCAAGTTTCATTAAGATCCGATCACCCGTTCATAAGATAAAGATACCTCAATTTTCACGTTTTCCAAGATTTCCGGTTTCCCCTTCAACTCCCCCCCCTGTCACCGGATCTGGTCGGGATTTAAAATAAGAGCTCTGAAGTACAAGATCCTTCCAAATACTAAATTTCATTAGCATCTGATCACCTGTTCGTAAGTTACAAATACCTCATTTTTTCCAATTTTTCCAAATTACCCCCCCTCCCAACTCCTCCAAATAGAGCGGATCTAGTCCAATTATGTTAGTCATGTATCTTTGACTTGTGCTTATTCCTCCCATCAAGTTTCATCCTGATCTCTCCACTCTAAGCCATTTCCAAGATTTCCCCCCCCCCCAACGACACCGGAGCCGGTCGGGATCTAAATAAGCGATCTGAGTTACGAGGTCCTTCTAAATATGAAATTTCATTGAGATCCGATCACTCCTTCGGAACTTAAAAACACCTTATTTTTTCAAGTTTTCAGAATTAGCCCTCCCCCCAACTGCCCCAAAAAGAGCGGATCCGTTCCAGTTATATCAATCACGTATCCAGGACTATTCCTTATTTTTCCCACCAAGCTTTATCCCGATCCCTCCCCTCTAAGCGTTTTCCAAGATTTTAGGTTTCACCTTCCAACTCCCCCCAATGTCATCGAATCCGGTCGGGATTTAAAATAAAAGCTCTGAGGCACGATATCCTTCCAAACATAAAATTTCATTAAGATCCGACCACCCGTTCGTAAGTTAAAAATACCTCATTTTTTCTAATTGTTTTGAATTAACCGCCCCCCCACTCCTCCCCCCACAGATGGTTTAATCGGGGAAAAGACAATTTTTTAAGTTTCATCTGGTCTGGTCCCTGATACGCCTGCCAAATTTCATCGTCCTAGATAATCTGGAAGTGCCTAAACTAGCAAAACCGGGACCGACAGACAGACAGACAGACCGACAGAATTTGCGATCGCTATATGTCACTTGGTAGATACCAAGTGTCATAAAAACGGACAGAAATTAAATAATTATGTTTTTTAACTGAAAGTAAGGAGCAACATTAAAACTAAAAAACTAACAGAAATTTTTCCATATATGCCCCCTCCTTAGTACCTTGCTCTCTAAGCTAAAATTTGACTATTTGTTCCAAATCTTAAGAACGGCTACTGAAACACAGAGGGCGTTGAATTTAAATAGGAAGCTTTTTTTAAAGTGCTAACAGCTTTAGAATAAACACCAAGGTATTGAGGAGGGGGCAATCTGTCATATACTTAATAATTTCTGTTCGTTTTCAGTTTTAATGCTCCTCCTTTCTTTCAGTTAAAAAAAAAAACTTTTTTTTATTTAATAAGGATAAAGATCCGCCCGAGCCATTACAACTCATAGGACGTTTCCGGCGTTTCAGTGAATGGGTCTTTCTTGCAGAGATAGGTAGAAGGTCTGTCACCCAGCCTGGCGGGAGTCGGGATCAAACCATTGGCCCTGTATTACCAAGTACTATTGCTACTAACTACTCACTGCAGCACCAAGCCACCTGAGGCCAATACAGCTACACCACTTCTCCTCTTAAAGCCTCCCTCTTTACACCTTCCTAGGAAGTTCCAATTTCCCTTAGATCCTTCCTTAAGACCTCCTCCACCACATTCCGGAACGACCTACAGTACAACCTCTTTTACTTCAGGGCTCTTTCGTGAATAGTAGAACTTGAATAACCCCTCTCCTGATATTCTAATTTTCTAATACCATTCGCTCGATGCAAACAACCCTGGGGACAAAGAGAAGAAAAATACAAGCAATAAGCATCCTTTTCGGTAAAATTAAACTTCAATTTTTTTTAGATAGGAGATTATCAGGGTTATCAATTAGATGGAGAAGGATTTGCCCACTGGAACCCCTCCAAGTTTGAAAAATAGTTTTGGGGTATTTACAAATAAAATTTTTTTGGGTATTTTAATTGAATAAAATGAAAAAAAAACTAAATAACCAACCTAGACTTTGACAACTATCTGGCTGTTACCTTCCCTTGTACCTTCCCTTTCTGAATTGACGCCAAGTGGGGCAACGTAACTTGTCTGTAGATTTCATCGATATGCTGAGTTTGATGATGCAATCTCCTACAAGGTTACTCCTATTTTTGGGTTTTCCCCTGCTTTTTAAATCATACAAGCTATCGCAGACTAATAACTTTTAATGAAAAGCTTTAAATTTAGTTAATGTAAGATATTTAGAATCACTATGAAAAGCATATATTCTTAAAGGATATTTGGTTATGAAAATTTCTTCTTTTTAATTTTGATTAATATAAAATAATGAATATAGAAATAGATAGTAGAATATTATAAATATAGAAAAATAGTTTTGGCAGCTGCTTTCCTTAGATATCCTTGAAGAAAGCTGAAGACCAGCAATTAAATCCTGGGCCTTTCAGTATCTTGAGCACTATATGTTTCTCTGGTAATTTTTTATGTATATTTTAATGCAGTTCCAGTCACGCTAACTAAAATAGACGGTAATATCAAGTAGTTCGTGGTAACGAACTGTAAGTAAGGAGTGACTCAGATCGAAAGTAACAGCAATGACAGCATAATGACTTTGACAACACAGTACCCCCTTCAAGTCCTGATCCAAACACTTTTTTTAAACTTCTTCAAGATGCAGGTGCATGTTACGTCATAGGAAACGTTTTCTAAACGATGCAAGTGCATGTTACGTTGGGTTTCATATTGCATAATTGAGTGTTTTTTTCTGGAAAAACCTTCGAGGGCCAGGGAAAAAACCTTCAGGATCACTAGTCAAGATGCAAACAGTACTTAATAGTTTCTTTGATTATTAAAAAACCTTTGAGGCCCGCCAATGGGGGCCCTCAAGATGCTAGACCCTAGTGAGCAGCTCCACCAGGCGCCCCAGCATTCAATTCTAACGGGAGCCCCTAACAGCAGATTCCAATGGGGCCCTAGCAACCAATTCTGTTGGGAGGCCCTAGAATCCAATCCCAACGGATCCCCCAACCTACCCACTGGGGCCCTAGCATCCAATTTAACTGGGGGCGGGGTGCATAGCAACCAATTCAACCAGGGGCCCCAGCGAGCAATTCCAACAGGATTCTTGCAAGTTTTCCAAACGGGGCCCCTAATCTAACCTAACAACCGGGGGATAGCATCTGTTTTCACTGGGTATTAGAGCATCCAATTCTACTTGGGGACTCTAGCAGAAAACACCACTGAGGCCTCTAGCATCCTATTCCCCGGGGGGCCCTAGCGAGCAATTTCACTCAGTAGGTACATATTATGTAGTGGGTGTTGTTTATTTTTGGCTGTTACATAATAGAACTAGTTAGAGTCCGCTAGTCAAGTTGGTAATCCCTGGTAGCAACTGAGAGGGCAAACACGTAAGTGTTACGTAAAGACTGTGTACACGTGGGATGTTACATAATTCTTTAAGAGAACTCATTTTCTTTCAGGGTGTTGTTTCTTCTTTGTTTAAAGGCCTTTTTCTTTTGAGATCCATTTTCATTAAAAACTTTTTTCTTTGGGAACCTTTATATTCCAAAAGTTTTTGTCCACATTAGGACTCGAACGGACTCTCTAGTTAGAATGGAGCGCTAGCTAGTTGGGCTATGGAAGTCCTTCTAACATATTTATTTAGATAATACATTTTAAATGATAACCTAATGAACACAAGGAGAATCTCTGTTTGTGATTACTAGAACGATTAAATAAATTGCTGTTCCCATACGGCTACAGTAAACAAGCTGAGGGAAAAACAATAACTGGAATTTGGTTACATTTGGTATGCACTTTTTTGTTAAGTAATGCCTTAGAGAGTATTATCAGATAATATTGCGGATTGCTATTAGCTATTTCTTTTTTTTTTTTAGCAATGGAGTCTTTTACTCTTTTGAAACTTGAATGTCCAATCAGAGAAGAAATAAAAGCGAGATTATCACTATTGCTAGAATACGGTACGCCTTCATATATGATCAAAAGTTTTTTCTTTTCTTCAGCACTACACTGAATTTAGCACATATATCAGAGGTAATCTTGAACGAACAAAACCATAGTTTGAAACGTTGATATTATATTTTCTTCAATTTTAAAACATCAACGTCTTTACTTGGCGTTCATTAAAAAGCAAAGTTTTTTTTTGTTAAATATATAATTCTTGCTTAACAGAAGAGAGTTTTTGAAAGAGCTTACAAGGATTTGAGAGACTCTGTTGTCTTATTCCATGTGAAACGCAATGACTAACACACGGCACCCTCTGGCAGGCATTATCGCACATATTTGATTTTTCGGACATTTTTCAGCAAAAATATTTGTTTACACTTGAATCCATCGTTTAAATTTAGGGAAAAAATCCCATTAGCGTCTCTTCTGATGACTCTTAGCAATTGAGGCCAGCGTAGCACAATTTACCGGCCCCGATGAAACCCTCTGGGGGGACACTTTATCACAGCTAAGAGTCTTTTAACAGTTTTTTTTCAAAAATAAATTTATAAATTAAAAAATGACCATGGTTTTCATTTGAACAGCGGAAACTTGTCTTTTCATTTCTATATGGTAATGTTCCATGGCAATTCCCAGCCCGTGACACCGAATGGCTGAAACACGGCACCCTCTAGTAGGCATTAACACATATAGGGTAGTTTTTGGGCCTTACCCTGCAAAAATATTCATTTACACTGGAATAGATTATTTAAATTAATGAAAAATCTTCTCCTAGAAATTGAGACTAGTGCAGCACAATTTACCGATCCAGATGACAACCTCTGGGGCGACAATTATCACACCTAAGGGTTTTTCAACCTTTTTCCTCAAAAATGAATTTATAAACTCAAAAATGACCATTGTTTTTATTTGAACAGCTGAAACTTGCCATTTCATTGCTAGCTTGCGATGTTCCATGGCAATTCCCAGCCTTTAACACTGAATGACTGATAGAACTCACCCTGTAGCAGGCATTATCACCCATATGGCATTTCCTGGCATTTTCCTGCAAAAATATTCGCTTCCACTAGAATCCATGTTTTAAACTTAAATCCCCATTTCCGTTTTGTCTTACGACTCCTAGCAAATGAGGTCAGAGTGGCACAATGTACCAGCCCCAATGACACCCATTGAGGCATATTATCACACCTAAGTGTTTTTCAACCCTTTTCTCTCAAAAATAAATTTATAAGCAAAATAGCAATTGTTTTATTTGAAAAATGGAAACCTGCCATTTCATTGTCAGATTGCGATGTCCCACGTCAGCTCCAAGTAGGCACCTGATGACAGCCTCTGAGGGGCATATTATCAAATCTAATGGTTTTTCAGCATTTACCTCACAAAAATAAATTTAGAAACTGAAAAATGACCATTGTTTTGATTGGAACAGCGGAAACTTGCCATTTCATTGCTAGATTGTGATGTTCAATGGCAATTTCCAGTCTGTGATAATTAATAGCTGACACACGACATCCTCTAGCAGGCATTATCACATATATGACATTTCGCGGGCATTTTCCTGCAAAAATATTCGTTTACACTAGAATCGATCGTTTAAACTTAATGAAAAAATCCCCTTTCGCGTTTCTTCTGATAACTCCTATCAATTGAGACCAGCATGGCCTGGTGTAATAGCCCTGATGACACCCACTGGGGGCATGTTTCACACCTAAGGGTATTTTTTACTTTTTCTCTCAAAATAGATATATAAACCAAAAAATTACGATTGTTTTCATTTGAACAGCGGAAACCTGCGGTTTCATTGTTAGATTTTGACGTTCCATGCCAACTTCTAGCCTATTACACTCAATCGCTGACAGACAGCGTCCTCCAGCATCTTCATCATTTCTAAGCCATTTTCAGACCTTTTCTTGATAAAAAATTATACTTTAACTGCATTGGTTCGTTTTTTCGTAAGCAAAGCCCCATCGTGGTGCCCCAAAAACCCTTCAAACCATGGCATTATGTGGCTTCCATCGTGGCATCAATGTGGCATCCGTCATCGTCTTTTAGGCATTTTAACCTTTTCCCTACAAAAATAAGCTTATAAATCTAAACTGTTTCTATTTGAACAACGGAAGTTAGCGTTTCACTATTAGAACGTAATAGTCCAATGCAATTTAAGCCACTTAGAATTTAAACATTTCTTGAACGAGCCTTCCCCTTATTTCCAGTAGTTTTGTAAGAGTTGGCTGCATGCTGGCACCCTGCAATACTTTTCACCATCATTTAAGCGTTTTCTGACGTTTGAATACCCCGATAGATACATTTTAATTTTTTGTTGGTGTTATGACTAAAAATTCCTAACCTTTGCCACGCTTTTACTAGCCCTCCGGCATTCTCTACCATCCACTCATCATTCCTAAGACATTTTCACAATATTGTCTTGTTAAAAATCATGCATTAAATCCATTAGTCATATTTTGTTAGCCCCTCTCTCCCAGCGTGTTACACCATACATAATCTCAATCCACGTCACTGTCCCACTGGTCCTCTGGTACCCCTCATCATTCTTAAGGTATTTCTAAGATATATATTTTAATAAAGTGATATCCAATTCCGCTTCCCCCGCTTTTCAACCGGTTATAACGGTTCCACGTCCAATCCTCCTGGCTTCCACCACTATTCAACTGATTCCAGTTCTTACTATGCCCACTCCGATAACTTCAGATATGGCTCCAATTGTATCAGTTCCGAGTCTCCCCCTTCTGTCTCCAATTGAACCGTTCCACAAATCCCATTTCTGATCCCACCAGTCACAATTCCAATTCTGGTTCCGGTTCCACCACTTCTGCCCTCCCCCTCCCCGAGATTCCGTAGTTTCGATTGTCAATATCTCGACTGATATTATGAGAAGCCTTTGTTTAATATCAAAACCACTCTCGGTACAATTAGAATCATGCAAGTTGCTAGCAAAATCTGACATGGTATCATCATAATCTCGCAAGTTATTTACGAAATATCTTCACCAACAATCAAAACTTGGCTGCTATTACCAAGATCTAATGTTATACAATCAAAATCATGCTACCTATTAAGAAACATTAAGATAGTGGTATCAAAATTGTGTTTGCAGTTATCAAGATTAACAAAATCTTGTCAAATATCATAAAAACCTTTCATGATAATTTGAGATAATTTTTTTTTTCTGATATCATCATAGTCTTCAGAAATATTATGAGCATCATTTCGGGCATTACCTGAATCTTGCAAGTCGAGATAGAAATCGAGGATAGTTCCAGGAAAATCGTGTCTATTACTATCAAAATATTATCAGGCATCATCAAAAATTGCGTGGTATTATCATAATCTTTTCTAATATTATCAAACTTCTTGCACTACATTATCAAAATCTCGCCTGATATAACGAGAATCCTCTGTTGATTTATCAAAACCTGAAGCGGTATTATCAAAATCATGCAAGCAATTAAGAAATCATGCATGGTTTTATCAAAATCTTACCTGGCATTAACAAAATATTTTCTGGTACTATCTAAACGTGTTTGCTATTACGAAAATCTAATATGGTGTAACCAAAATCTTGCGAATTAAAATTAAAATCTAGAACAATGCTAGAAAAATCGTTTCTGGTACTGTTAAATATTATAAAGCATTACAAAACTATTGTGTGACATTATCAGAATCATGACTGAATTTATCAAAAGTATTGTGCAATATTATCAAAATCCCACATGGTATAATGAGAATTCTCTATGATATTATCAAAACTTTACATAGTTTTATCAAAAACTTGCAAGTTATTAACAATATTCTTCTGGTAATAGCAAAGCGTATCTGATACAATCAAATCTGACATGATGTTATCTAAATCATGTCTGTTATTACCAAGGTTAACAAAGTGTGATACAATCGTGTCTGTCATTATCAAGATTATCAAAACCTTCCCAAGTATTACGAAACTCTTGTATGATACTTGTAAGAATATCAAAATCTTTTCAACTATTTTCAAATCTTACATGACATTACCAATATCCTGAATGATATTACCAAATCATGCTTAAATATTACAAAAGTCTTGTCTCTCATTTTCAATGTTTTGTAAGAAATTATGACAAAGCTTTCTGGTATTATCTAAATCTTGCAATTATTAAAATCTCATTATTAAAATCTATTAAAATCTATTATTAAAATCTATTAAAATCTATTATTAAAATCTATTAAAATCTTGCAAAATATTAAAAAAAATCTAGAATAAAGCTTGCAAAATCGTGTATGGTGCCATCAAAATATGAAGCATTACCAAAATCTTTTATGATATTATCAAAATCATGCCTGAATTTATCAAATATCATGTGCTACATTTTCAAAATCCCACATGGTATAATGAGAATCTCTATGATAATATCAAAAATTCACATTGTATTATCAAAATCTTGCAAGCTATTAACAAAATCATGCACGGTATTATGAAAATCCTACCTGATTTTAACAAAAACATTTTTCTGATATTATCAAAATGTGTCAGATTTCGCCAAAACTTACATGATGTTATCTAAATTGTGTCTGCTATTACCAAATTTAACATAATGAAATCAAATCATGACTGTCATTATTAGTATTATCAAAGTGTTGCCAAGCATTACCAAACTCTTGTATGATACTACCAAATCTTTTCTGATACTATGAAACATCTCTTATTACATTATTGACATTTTGACTGGTTTAATGCGAATATTTTATAACAATATCAAGACCTTACATGGTATTGTCAATATCATGCAAGTTATTAACAAAATTTTGCAAGGTATTATGATTTAATCTTGCAAGCTATTAACTAGATATTTTCAGCTATAATCAATACGCGTCTGCTATTACTAAATCTAATATGGTGCTATCAAAATCATATGACCTATTAACGAAACTTAACATAGTGCTTTGAAAATAATGTCTGCTATTATCAAGATTATCAAAATCTTGTCAAATATTATCAAAATCACACATGATATTATCTAAATCTGGTATGATATTACAAAATCCTGTCAAATCTAGCTATACATATAAAAATAAGTTGTCTGTGTGT
>JAAAKL020017643.1:0-10528 GCA_010016065.2 Carybdea cf. marsupialis auct. non (Linnaeus, 1758)
TTGGCTACCTTGTAAAACACAGTTGGGCATATAATTTCGTTGATTCCCTTTCGGTTATTTTCTGACGAATGTACTCTAAGGAGTGTCAGACGAAAAAAGCTTTTTATTACCAAATGAATTCGCTATTTCGTGCAGTTTTAAAGACAAATATGTCGAAAGCTAGTTGAAATAACATGCGATTGGACATGCGACTTGGCTCTTTTCGTTTCTTCATTCATTAACTTTTATACATAGTAAGGAAATGTCAGCCCTTGAATCCAAACATGGAAAGACGACTTTGAGGTTGGAAAGACTCCATTGTATATATATATTACGTTTTTGTAAAAAGTATTGCGATCCAAAATTAATTTACTGGGTTAGCTATTTATAGAGTTATAGTCGGGAATACACTAAAAGTGAATTTAAGTTGATGCTAGATTCAGTTTACGCACGAGATGGGCTAAGGATGCTAGGTTCTCAGAATTCATTTCTCAAATCATCTTTTCTCCCATAGCATCTGATTATGATTCTCCAGTTTAAGTGAATTACGAGCCCCTAACCCCATTTTTAATTACCGCTTTTTATTTCTCACACGATATAGGGTTATTATGTATTGTGGCGACTATTCTGTGTTTTTAAACAATTTTCTTTCAAACTAAAACTTTAAAAACCATCAAGGGCGAGTGTATCAACGGCTGCTCGTCGAACCCTCTAGGAAAATGTGTCGGTGAAAGATGAATATCGAGTAATAACTAGTTGCTCTTAATTTTCTTATCAACTCCTTATTTTACGGTGTAATCGTGTATAAGCCCTGAAGAGTCATTTTACTACGACCCTGCATTTTGAAAAATAATGAAAAATCCACTCCCTGATTCGGCCCCGCTACGATTAAACATAGAGGATTTGTTGGAATGTTTCAATTCTGGCTTGGATGGTCAGCATTTTCTGATTTAAAGTTATCAGCAAGTGGTCGTCCACGTAAGAGGCTTTGTGATGTGATCCTTATGGATATGATGCTGGTAATCCTGAGTTGCGATGATGCTAACAACAGAACAGAATGAAGCAGAGCAATAAAACCGTAAATGGTGATTTGACATGCTGGCTTAGCACCCGCCTATGTAGATTTTGGACGTTAAACGACTGGAAGGAAGGAAGAAAGGAAGCATATAGGATGATAATGCGATGGGAAAGTGTGACGTCGCGATTTTGAACATTTTTGAATTAAGGGGAAAAACTCAATTTTCATGTTACCCTATTAGTAAGAACGTCAATGGCCAAAATTGAGAGCGATGCCCTTTCCAAACACGGAGATATCAGGTTGCAAAGTTTTGAATCTCTTCAACAAAACCCTATTATTTAATGGTGGCTCCTAACTTGAGGAACCTAGGAATATCAACAGAGATTTTTGATATTCAAACGCCTCTAGATTAAACACTGTACGCACTACAGGTCTCCTACTTTGGGAATCAGCTTATTTCAAGCTCGCCTTTCGATATCTGATGTCAGATTGTACTATTTCTAACACTTTTGATTTGTGACGTCATCACTTTCCCTCCGCATAGGTTGCCTCTATTTGTATGGCATCCTTAAAAGTTGCTTCTGAATCGCGCAGTTGATAAACGATAAGAAATGTAAATACTCTAAGAACAGTGCCATATCGGTAAAAATCAATATCTTTATGGGTTTTCAGTACAACATTGTAAATAAATAGATCGTACACACAATTTAAGCTCATCCTCAGTACCCGCCACGTATCACCATTGCTGTGTTGATCTTTGTACCGTGCAAAGACATATGCGCTCTTATTGAGGAAAGGAAAGGTAAGTAATCCGGAGAAAATCGGAGCGGTGCATTTGATTCCATGCTCAGGCCCGTGACTATTAGAAAGTGTGTGCAGAGGGTGGGGGTAAGGGCAACTTTTTTTTACAGTTTCAAATACAGTTTGGTCATACGAGAATAAACTGGAAGGCAAATATGAGTTCTCGAGTGAAATTTAAGCATGTCACATGGTCAGCAGTGCATAATTCTAGGCTGTCCACAGACCCTTATACGACCGAACTTACCATTTTGATGATAATACGTCTATTTCTTTTTCTAGTACAGGCGACGAATTAGCTTCCTTATTAAAATATGCTCCTTGCTTACAGAAATGTGATATTTTACCCTTCAATGTGTACTTTATGTGACAAATTCATACCTTTCACTGACAGCCATCCTTCTTACGGTACCTTATACCTTATTGTACATAACATGTGTAAAAATTGAGCGGATCGTGTGTCCATAGAAAGGGTTGAAGAGAGAGTGGGGTCTCATTATAGCGGAAGGGCTTCGTTTTTAGTTAATACTCTAAAACCTGTGGATCCTGATTAACTTCATGAAAATGACAGAAAGAGAATAAAAATTACTAGTATAAACTGAGTTAATTGATAGTCTCATCAGCTTCGGTAGCAATCAAAGGCACTCTTTCGCTTTTCTCTTTGTCGTAGTCTTTGCACTGCAGGTACGTTATAATAAGCAATCCGACAGTACAAAATGATGCTGATACCAAGAATTGAAATCCAGGGAACCATCCAACAGTCCAGCGATAAACATTATTGGCTATAATGTCCGAAAGTGCAATAAATAGTTCGTTCACTGCGGCTAATGTACATAAGACTGTCCCATATCTATGATCAGTTACTGTCTTGGAAATAGCAGACCGTAGACAAATACTTGGAAGGGAGCCTCCAACGCCTATAAATAAACTAACAACTAGCATCGTATTGGAAGTAGAAAATGCTACCCATATATCAGTTGTAATTTTACTAATGAAACCTAGCCCTGCTAGAATGAAGTCTGAGACTGGACAGGTACGTAAAATAACTTGAGGAATTAAGGCCCCGCCTAGTCCCTTCAGGACTTGAGATCCTGCAAGAAACAGACCTAATTCCAGTGCTGTGAAGCTAAACGGCGCATGTTTAAGGTAAAGTATAATTATATTTACCTCTCCTAAAATTGCAAGAATTGTAAAACCGAAAGTAACCAGCAATAGTATCCTACGTTTGCGATGAGCTGGCTCCATCACAATTTGGATAGACGTTTGAATACATTGGAGAGGGCCAGGAAGTTGTGGTCGTGTCTGTTCACGCGCGGGCTCCTTGGTTTCAACTGGTGTATCCGGGCTTGCATCATTGGCAGGTGTTATATCACTTCTTTCTAATTCTTGTTGTTCTGATTCCTTTAATAGCGGCACACAACTTGCAAGGTACTCGTTTTCGGTCGGAACAAATAAGAACGTGTATAGACCATTCGCTACAGAAATAGCCAGAGTAATAACGTACAATGTTGGGTAACCATGACGCTCGATGATATATCCACTCAGCAAACCAGCCATTGAAATAGCTACTGTTAAAGACCCCCCAATGAATGCCATTCGCATCGTTCTTTGATGTCCAGATACAGTAACCTGAGCAATGTAGGCATACGAGAGCAAAACAACTCCCTGAAAATTTCCCACTAATACTGGAAATAAAAAACCTGGAAGTAGATACCAAGTGTGAAGTGTCATGTAGTATGCATTAAATGTAAGCGCGATGCTCTGTAATGCAAGCACTCCGGGTACACAAATCAAAAATATCTTCCTTCCAAGAATATCAGATATCGGGCCCATCGTCAGGATGACCGGAATAGATGGTAGAGCAGACGAAAGGCCAATAATCATAAGCCAAAGTGCTGATTCAGCCTGTACTTTATTCTGTATGTCATGGTATGATGACAAGTCAGAACAGACGGTTTCGTTGTACTTCTGATCACATATCTTAGCGACAAGAAGCTGCGGCAAAGAGAAGTAGTGTGAAATGAAGGCAACAGTTGCCATAATGAAGCATGGTTCGACTGTTACAACTCGCAGGCAGCCGATGTATCGCATAATCGCCATGCTACTGGAGAATTCCCCTCTTCTCCTTCCTTTTTTACTTGTGAGTCAATGGGCAACTTGTCAGGAAATTCTTACACCTCTAAAGATACCAAAGATCATCTTCATCAGCTTAGACATGGCATTTCCAGAAGGTGAAGGTCATCTTTGTATCCTCTATAAAATCAACAAAGAATACAGAGTTTATACAGATATCATAAATTGTTTACGTCGCACATAGTTTAACAGGGGTTGCGTGGAAACGTTTCTATTTTTTGTACAAATCGGAATTCAAGTGGCAAGTAATGTCCACTTTTCTGTTGTGCTTTTCGTCTTACGTCCCACAATATAATAACTGCATCACTACAAGTCTGTGAACAGGCGTTGCCTGTCTTTTTCCACGTCCTCATAATACTAATGAAATGCGTACGCAGTAATGGGCAAATCCTACAGACCACAAAGCAATTGGCCATTGCTCTGAAAATCTTCAGTTCAGTATTTGTGCCCATAAGATGTTGCTAGACATGTCCAATTATTCAAAAATTGAGGAAACCAAAACAAAAATGAAGACAGGAGGTGAAAAAGGCCGACAATGGACTTTATACAACGATATCAACGTCACAGATGTGCCTGGTTTATGCCATTACAACAGGCTATTTTGAGGAGAGTAAATATGCATGGTAAATGAGGGCACAAGCATAATAATATCGACCGTATTTGAGGGCACATATATACTTAGCTGTTTGCTGAAACGAGATGCTTCCACACACTCACCCCTAGAAGCGCGCCTGTGCAATGACCGGATCTGTCGCCAATCGCCAATAGCAAGAGGCGGCAAAATTACACTCAGTTCATCGCTTACGGCTGGTTCTATGAAAACACAGGTCCCCGTAACGGTTCAGAAAATGATCATGTTAAAATTTTTCCTTCCATGGGAAGTATCAGTAAGCATTGCCGCAATTAAAAGATGATGCTGTAGACGTTGGCAACTCCCATGGGTTAACAGAAACACGCGAGATTGAGATGAGGCCAAAGTCGAGAATATTCCGTCTGCGACCCCAGTGTGATTTAATGGAAACCAAGCTTCAGCGTAACTTTAGTCTTCGGATGTTGATTATCAACAAACTAATAGTAAGCCATAGATTGACCAGCAGATAAAAGTGCGCGCCTTAAGCAACTTTGAGTACCGGAAAATTTGTGTTGATTATAAATAAAGCATGAAATGGAACCCTTTTCGGGAAACTGAAGAATGAGTTATGAAAGGGTTGTTGGCTTTCCGTTAAACATCGTTCTTAACGAATTTTATTTACTTCAACGTGATAAAGTCCTGGCGACAGCATTTGGGAGTAAGGCATTACGGCCCATTTCCACTTCAATAGTAAATCGCAGATCGCATAGAATTTATGATTCATAATTTGTGAAAGCTTGCGAATTCAATACACACTTAAAATGAGTTCGTACAAAATCTGATTGTTAAAACAGTCAATGACATGAATTCTCTCAGTTATTTGACGCAAAAGAGCACACATGTTCTTGATTTGTCATCACTGCTTTCAAAATGCTTTGAACCTGGCTGCATTTGGCAGTAGGAGGCTATTATTACTGCCTTTACTTCGAAGAAGACAGCAAAGGACAAGTTTTAAGTATAAAAAGAAATTTTGGTTTCGTCTCATTCTTCAAACGTGAAAAGGACATGAGGAATATACCAATCTTGTCTGTGGAATGCAGCTTGGAGATCACGGAAGGTTTTTCAAGTATTTCCTAATGTCCCCAGTGGTGTTTGAAGAAATGCTGCATTTAGTTGCACGCTTGATAGTGAAATCTGATCATTGATAGGAGATAGGGAAGCCATTAAGCAAACAGGACGACTTTCAGTAACTCACAACGGGTGATCCTCGCCAAAAAAGCTTTCAGTTATCGATCAGAGCATTCTACAGTAAACAGGATTATCACAGAGACACCCTCCAACTAATGTTCGATGCCCATCGACAAAGAAGGAATGGGGTTCATCGTGGTCCAATACTTGGTTTAGCACGTTATACTTATTCCTCATTTTTTATCTAACAAGAGGGGCAAAGGTTCCAAAGATACGATTTGAGTCCATCCAGATTCTTGCTTATTTTTGCTTCGGTACTCTGAACAGCTCTAATACCAGAGCACTCTATTTGAGTGAAAACTTCCGATCAACGTCTCTACTGATTCTGTAGTCCAAAGTTTTGTTGCCATTGCAAAGTCATTAACGTAGTTTTATAATTTCCTCCATCAAATGTTAACTGGTTGCCCTATGGCTGTCTGTAGCAAATGATGATCTCCGATTGTTATCACTTCCCAGAAACTTCCTTCCGCATACGATCGTTCAGAAGGTGCGATTTGGCTAAAATCACCTTCCGAACGTTCGCATGCGAATTTCAAACAAAAGATCGCATGCAATTTGCGATTGAGGTGGAAATGGGCCTTTAGACTGAAAGCATGGGGTGACGTCATTAATGAAAATTGCGTTTTGCCAGAATGTGATGTACTTCCAATTTTGCTCTCTTTCATCACTACTACTACGTTCGAGAGTTTTTCTTTCTCTTAGAAGGTATGGAGATTTTAGTGATGCTGCTACTTTAGGTCTATGTTTACATTTGCTTATGAGGTATGCTTCAAAAATAAATTTAAGGGGATCGTTACAATGCGGAGAGAAAGTGATGACATCACAAATCCAAACTTTTGGAAATAGTAAGCTTTGACTCCAAATATCTATAGGGCAATCCTGGAATATACTATCATGCAAAATACCAGACCTGCAGTGCATATAGTGTTTAACCTAGAGGCGTTTGAATCTTAAAAACCTCTGGTCAAACTCTGTAAACATAATATAACATAATAACAAAATAATAAGGTTTTGTTAGAGAGATTCAAAACTTTGAAAGCTGATATCTCGGTGCTAGGAAAGGACAACACTCTCAATTTTCGCAACATGGAAATTGAGGTTTTTTCCACAACTCAAACATTTCCAAATCGTGACGTCACACTTCATCTCCGCATAGGTATATATTCTTGATGAGTTCATAGATACCTTTTAATGCTTCCGAAATCACTTGTGTACTTTCAGTAACAAAATATTTAACACTGTTCCTACCTACGAAGCCCGATTTCACTCAATCACGTGTCTTGTTCAACAACAAACACCCACATTTTCGTACATATAAGAAAAAGATACAAAAACATCGAAAAACAGAACCCAGATCCGTCAACTCTTTTAAAAAAACAATGCGGGAAAAATTCTGGCATTAGTATCTCCTTTAGGCGCCACCATGGTTGGCGCGGAAGGGAAAATTTTGAAAATTGAGGTCTCTAGATCGCTGGTAAATGACTTTCCCAGTATTTTCTTCAGTACCTTGACCCCACCTGCAGTAACACTATAAAATACTTACTACGCCCTAAAAACTGACACACGAGTTAAGTTCGAACAGTTCTGCTAAAGTCTAGTGCCTGAGGCAACTTCTGGTCATTTTAATTCTCGAACGTCTTAGATACGATGGGTACAAGTTTTCTGTTACATCACGCAAGAGGCACAGTTAACTCCTTTACTCAGATACAAACCAAACTTCAAAGCAGTAAAAAGCCTTGCAGAGAAAATTGAGAAAGTGCCTTGTACTCATTTTGTCAAAAGTTGCCATGTAGTAAACCAACAAGTAACAATTTGCTATTTCACTGGTTCGATTTTTTGAAGGTTTTTTCGTTAGTGAGACTTCTGAGACGTCAGGCGAGTTCCTTAAGAGATACGATGTACTAAACCTCAGACAGTAAATACTCGTAAAGAGGACTTATTGAAATACCAAGGATCGAAAAAAAAAGTCGGAAAACACTCTTAGAAGGTTCCCTTTAACATGTTTTTAGTAATGGAAGGCAGACGATTCTGTTGAAGTACTCTAATTATTTTGACCCTTAATTACATCCGTAAAAAGTCATTGTCATTGCTAAGCGTCACTACTAACGTTTCAGTGGAAACATCATACCGAGAACGACATTTCCTTATTGAAAATTTATTTACTGACTTTCCTCTAAAATAAATGAAAATAAAATGCGTGTGTGATGCGTGATCGTGAAAAAAATGCGTGAAAAACACGCAAAATGTGTCAAGCTTGAAGGTATGACAAACGGTGTAATTTGTTGTAATTCACCAAGCTATCTTTGCTAAGAATTTAATGTCTCGCTATCATAGTTCGGGACTGATAAGAATCTTGAATTGAAGGCCTTTACAAATTCAGATGCATAGTTTGGGACCTTTACGTCCTTCATCACACACGATCAGGAGATTGATAAGCTCTGAGGTCTCAACCCCGATATGCCAATTCCTGATAATCATCCATCAAAGATTATGACAAATAGATTTTAAAATAGCGGGGAAAACCCTATCCCACCCCCTTCTGCAACGCTCCTTCTCATCCCATAGAAATACTAAAAAGGGCACCTCGCAGTCGCTTACTGATAACGAATTTAGCGCCTTAACTATGAGAAGCAAAATTCAATTGCTAGTATAGATAGCGACAACGAGGACGATTTGGCATAATATCAACAATGTCAACAAACTTCATTCAAAAGCAAACAAAGGACTAATAACGATGAACTTAGGTCAATGTTTTAACACAAGCGTTACTTACGGGTCACCTAACCTGCAAGACGCTACAATATGCAGGTTGCGACAATTTTGTTGTTCTGAGGATATCCAAGGCAGCCTTTGAATCTTTTCAGGATAATATCCTTATTATTTCTTCCCGAAAACCTTGCCAAGCCGTCTTCAGACGTGGTAGTGATTCACCGAAGTTACTTCTCCCTTGCAGATGCTGGACTGTTGATCCTGCTTCGGAGTTTGTCAATACAGACCGACTTCCTCCATTGGTACTTCGAAGTGAAATAAGAGTCGTTATGTCTCAAGGTAAATCAATGAGTGTCCTGAATGCTTAAACTGTGCCTCAATCACTACTAACGAGACAAGAATGAGTGAGTAAACTTCACGCGGCTCCAATCCATTTCGATCTAGCATCTAAAGTTCTCTTTATTGTTCTTCAGAGCGAACAAACACAGTCGAAAGGCTCAGACTTTGCATCCTACACACATCAAGCAGGTGCCGAGTCTTGTACGGTCATTCAGTGACCATGGCAACAATTTCTTGATCTCTTGACTCTTCTTATCAGGGTGATACACTTCAGCCATTGTAGTCTCTTTCGAAAATTTAGTTGATGGTACAGAATAATAAAACTGCTCGAAATAGCGAATTCATTTTAAACTTAAAAGCTTATTTTGTCTGAGACTCCTCAGAGTACAATCTGTCAAAAAATAACCTGAAAAGGGTATCAACGAAATTATTTACACAACTGTGTTTTACAAGGTAGCCAATCAGAATTCTGACTGCCAGATTGTTGTTGTTTTGACCAATCAGTGTCCGTGAAGCTGAATGGTTAACCGAAAAGGCCCAATGAGAAAACAAATTCTTTTTGTAGTAGTCTTCGTTGTCTTCTTCATAAATTTTAGGAGAGGGGGTTGGCTTGATGTGGTACGGGATGAGATTCTATTGTTTGTTACATCGCGTCCTCAAGTAGAACATTCACAGAGAGGCATGTTGCGATTTACTGTCGATCTTTGTAAACTTAACAAGTCACTCCGATTGATGTAGGCTGTCTACAATGCTCATTATTATGAAGAACAGAGGTTTCTATCACGCAATATATGATAATTATTTTTGTACCCAGTTCTTTATGTATAAAAGCGTGACTTCTGTTAAGTGTAGACAGAGTGACTTTGACTGTGGATGGAAGTAGATCGCTATATGTTAGTTACATACTTGTAAATATTCTTCCCTTCTAAGCTACCTCAATGTATTGATAAGAAGCTAACCTCATGGTGTAGTACCTGCCTTCGACCTCACGTATACATAATACTCGTAATGCACCTGAGGAGATCTTAAATACTTAGATTTTCAGTTGCCTTACCAAAAAATTACCATAGCACCACCCCTAAGTCATGCCGAAATAATTCTCCTTCAAATGTTTCACGGACGCCAGTGCTCCTTAAAAGATAAGATTTAATTTATGTTGAAAAAGTACGCAAAAAAGGACAGTCTAAATAAAGTTTGAATGGAAACTAGAGAGATAGAAAAGTATGTCACCAACGGGATTTAGTTGGTAGAGTGCATGCGTGGCTCACGGGTTCGAATACCGTTGGTGACATATTTTTCTATTTCTCAAGTATCTATTTAAACCTATAATTTCAAATCCTCTCCTCCAAAAACACTTATAAATTAAGTCTCATTATGAATGATTGTAATTATTGTCTTTATCAACCGACTGTAAACAACTGTATCTTTAAAAATTGAATTATCATCCCAAAACTTAATAATTTGTTATTTAATGAAATTGTGGACCTATCCCTTAAAATTATTGTATGATATTGTATTGCCAGATAAGTTGACATCTTTTAATAGGAAGCGGGAGCCGCATCTCCTTCCTATATTCATGAATTGCCGTACTGATGTAGGTCCAGGAGAGATTTCTCCTATTGAGGAATGTTCATCTTTGCGGCTGCTTGGTCTCTATTTTTCCTCTGACCTATGTTGGGACTCTTACATCCATTCTGTTGCCAAGTCTGCTTCTAGAAAAATTGGTTCGCTCT
>JAAAKL020017644.1:0-10528 GCA_010016065.2 Carybdea cf. marsupialis auct. non (Linnaeus, 1758)
TAAATAGCTAAATAGAAAAGCAAAGCAAAGTAATACAATAAATGCTTGTAAAGAGCTGTTGTAAGAGATATGAATTTTGCAGTGCATGTAAGCTAGGGTGTCATTAAAATTAGACCAAGTAAGGATAACAATCCAGTATAAGTGTATGTTGATTGGCAAAACTTCCATTTTTCTTGCAAGATCCAAATGAACAAGTTTTAAGTAAGATCAGAAATGTCGTATTATGGCAACTACCCTTTGTACACTGTGGATTAAGTGAAACAGTTGACTGAGTAAAGAAAACAACCTTGCAGAAAGTGGATGGTCACACTATCATGATACAAAGGAATCACTAACAGTTAAAAAACGATATCCCTAACAAGATTAAGAAGCAATAGTATACCACAGGTCATTAAGTATGATGTTGAAATACAGTGATGATGCATTACTACATCGTAAAAGGGAAACAAACATATTGTGAAAATTTGAAATGAAAAATTTCGAACATTGAATACAGATGTGTTGCCATCAAGCAGGTGCAGTTTGGGTGTTGTTGGTTATTTTTGTTGGGGGTTTTTGGGGTGTGTGTTGAAATCGTGAATTTCTTTTGGGCTCATAGGTATACATTAAGTTCCCTTTGGTAATGTATTGTTTGATTTGTGATGCTCAAGTTTCAAAATTTGAAGTATCATAAATGATGCATTGTGATTAAATGGATGATTCCTTTGCCTTTAATCCAAGAGATATCTTGGTTTGACTCCCACAGGGTCCTTTGTGATATCAGAAATAGCAATATGTCGTTAAGTGCCTCCTGCTATGATATTAGACTCATTTGAATGGTCTCTACCCTAGCATAGTATAAAACCACATCAATGTTGCCATTGTCATCATCATGATCATCATTATCTCCATCATCATTGATCATTATGAGTGAACATCATGATCATCTTTATCATCATAAACATCATCAATTAACTGTTTGTATTTGAATTGTAAGTATGTGAATACATATACTTTTGCCATTGTGCTTTTATTTAAGCAACAAAAGCTAACAATTATATTGTTTTGTAATTTTCATTAGGCATAACTACGAAAGATGTACAGGAAGTCTTTATGGGAAATGTTTGTTCAGCAGGATCAGGTCAAGCCCCAACAAGGCAGGCAGCTCTTTTTGCAGGTGTGTAGCATATTTTAAAATTATATACATATTATTCATGTATAAAGGTGAGTGATTGAAGTTGCCAAACAGTCTTATATTTGAAAAGCCAAGCCAAGCCAAGCAATCTTTAGACCTTTTATTGCACTTTGTATCTTAGTCTCAGATTTTCCTGCGTCAAAGAGCCACCTTTCTGTGGTAATACATAAATCGACATCCCCATCACATCCATATAACGTCTCTTCTTCTAAATAAAGCTAAATATTGGTAACTTTCCTGGTTTGATGTTTGAAGCATTGATCTTTTTTTGTTTGTTTTCAATTATTTGTACCAAGTAACTACATTTGAATTATTTCATATATAAGCATTCTTGATATTTCACATTTCACATTACGTACGTATTGACCAACAAATGGACCAAAGTTAATGTTTCAGTTTTGCTCGTTAATGATAGTCCATCCTCTTATTCCCAGTCTTTCCTTCCAAAATGACCTGAATACAACTTTTGACAACTTTGTTTTCAACATATCATTTGTTCACTTATTGTATTCCCTTAAGGTCTTCCAACTTCAACACCTTGCACCACTATTAATAAGGTCTGTGCATCTGGTATGAAAGCCCTCATGTTGGCATCACAAGTAATAGCCACAGGTAGCCAAAATATCATGGTAGCTGGAGGAATGGAGAGCATGTCTAATGTCCCATTCTATGTCAGCAGAGACCCACCAAAATATGGGGGACACATGATGGTCGTAAGTACAATTTTGTGTCTGTAAGTGGAATGTGGTGTAAGAACAGGGTAAAGATTGCAAGGCAATAAGGAGTTTTAGCCCATGTGCGTCAGGTGATGTTATAAACCCTTTTATACAAGGAGACCAGATTTTTAAAAGATTCTTTGATAACTCAACCATCTAAAGTGTCTCTCTTGAATTCTCATTCCTACACTAGGGTATTAAGAAAACAAGGTTAAGTTTTGTTCAGTTTAGAAGATAAATAAAATGAGGTTCAAATAACAAAGTTTTGTTATTGTTCTTTCAAACTTTGTAAGGTAAAACAATCAGATTGTTGACTATTGTCATTTTTGACAAGAAGGAAATGCATATTTATGTGTAGCTGTGTAGTAATCTTTGGAGAAGGGGTATGTGTAGCGGGAGTATCAAACAGTGTTTCCACAATAGCAGACCCACCTAATTTTGGATCTTGTTACCCTTACTTTTGCTCATATAATGCACTGACTTTACATTAATGTTCTCCTAGTTTGCCAAACAGAAGTTCCTCACAAGTATATCTGTTGCCAGACATGACCTTGTTGTCAGCAGTAGCAGCTTGTGCACAGGGGGAAGGGGGTGGCAATGTGGCATTGCCCTATCAAAATTTTCAAAAATGTGGTACACAACATCTATAGACTGAACACACTGTTGTTTGTGCCTAGAAAATGCTTATCCAGACCTTGTTGATGCTCTTTCCAAACAAATCGTTATCATTGTACATTGTGTCAAGTTTGCAATTGATGAATTTTTTGTCAAACCTCACTCTTGATGAGAAGGGGCAAAGTGGTGCTTTGCCCCACTATGGCTATTGTTTTCTTGCTGATGATGAGTAAATTGTCAGCATTTCATTGGCTAAGACATGTCAAAAAGGAGCATTGCTTGCTGCTTGCCCCAGCCATAACCATGGAAATGGTTCTCGTTCCCAAATTGTTAAGCTCACACTACTACATGAGTCATGGCAATTTGACAACATACTGTAGCTGTGGATGAGGAAATCGCATTGATTCAGAAGTAAACACGATTGAAGTTTAGGAAAAGCAACTAAAACTCTAGAGGAATGATGCATGTAAAGTTGTACGTACTATTTGACCTCTGGTGGATAGTAGGCTTGCAGGGGTATGCAGTAACACAGGTATGATTCATCATATTCTTCTTCTTTGTAGATGCATCTTCAGCATGTAGTATTGATGTTGTTTTACTGCATGATATGCATGGGTCACTTTGAAACATTTGTTGTAAATAACTTCCTTGGGTCACATAAGTGTTTTTATTTAGTTGTGACATTTTTTTGTTAAACTACCCTAGATATCCCGTTGAGATAGTTTGACCCAACGTTGTCCACCATTATGAACACTGTTCCTGTACTGAATTCGCAGCCCTTTCACACTGGCAGTTACTGGGATAAGCTAGAGATAATACAATTAGGGAGGAGTACATCTTTGCTAGTAACGTGGAATACCATCTATTCCGTCATATTTTGTGTTTCAGCATTTTAATATTCCCAGCAATGTAGGGATCCCATTACCAGGGGCAAAGGGGCATGCCCCTATACATTTTAGCCAAGATGGACTTTATGAAAGAGAGAACATACAATTTGAGGCATGATTGTATTATCTCTTTGCCTGCCAAAGCAAAATTGCAAAAAATGATGCTTTTCTGATTTTTGGCACCCACACTTTCAATTTCATTGCATGGCCCCTGAGATTACATTAGGTTTAAGGGTTGGGTGCCCTCCCAACTATTTCTAGATAGAGCTGATACGACACTAGATGATATGACACAATTCCTAATATATTTTCTTAAATGTAGACTGTCGTGTTTCTTTGTATGCTGATCAATCATGTATTAAATATGCTTCGATATATTATAGTGTTACGGGGCCCACACAGTCCATATGAGGGAAATTGGGGAGACAGAAACTTAAGAAGCCCACGGGATGGAATGTATTTTCATGCATATGTTTTAACAAGAAAATTTGCTCCTCGCTGTAGCGTGATGAAATAGAATAATAATAATAAATAATAAAAAAATAGAATAAAATCAAAAGTTTGGCTGAAAAATTTATCACTTTTTTGAAAAGAAAAAAGTCCCTCATTAGAACGCTGTATGACCACGCAAAGTGAAGGCCTCTAGGGGGTGGCTGCTTGTTGTTAGTTAGAAGATAAATTTTCATATGGCAAAATAAATTGTTGTTGTGGACAAAAGGAATTAATGCAATTGCAAGGGCATGGTTCAAAGGAAATTTTATGACAATGCCCCAAAACGCCACCCTGTAAGACTCTGCCCCACCATCCTTTAGGGCTACCAGCCACCACTGGTTGTCTTTACATCTGCATGCCATCATTACTGCTATCATACTCCTTATCAATATTGTATCAAAGTCTATTATGTGTCTGAATTTTGGGTTGAGTTGACCCATTTAAGGAGCATTTTATTATTGATTGTAATACACTTTTAGGTTTTCCCCATCTAAGTACAGAAAGTAAGAATGACATTGATGTCAAGTTGAGCAGTCATGGTCTAGTGGATAGGTTCCTCATCTTCAGCTCAAGGGAGTCAGAGTTCAAGTCCACGAATGGCCATTGGTGACCTCGGGAAGGGCATCCTGTATTAAGGTACTCTATGCTCCAAGAACAAGTCCCATGTACATGGGCAAGAGTCAATCAGGGAAAGAAGATTTTAAATGGACAGAAACCTAATTTTTTCCATGTTGAGCTCACAAAACCAATGATTTTGATGCCTATGATTGGGTTTTGCCATGTTTCTATTGGATTTAATTTAATGCCAGCAAGGCACATACACCAGAATGCTTGCTGCTTTTTTTCAGGGAGAAGATAGTGCATATCCCAATAGTAACAAGCAATGCAATCTTTTATAAGGATGCTTTAGAACAGCTTGAAGAATTATTGATAGGATGCACAATTCCTTACTTCAATCTGAAAAAAACTCTTTTTTGCACGTGATGAGGAAAGCTTATACAGGATTTGTCAAAATTTGGAGGTAGCAAGAAAAGGTAGCAGATAGCTGATGTGATTTTTATTAGGAGTAAATGACGAAATCAGTATTGAACGGCATCAAAACTTTGTTTTGCAATGTGTGTTAAGATGTTCATATGTTTGGTCAAATTTTTCCGAGGAAAATCAATAGGAGACATCAACATGAGAATCATACCTCAATTATGGTATGCCAGTTTTACCCAAGTAATTACCTGGATATGCAGGATATGCCCCCTAACTGTCAGTGTATGCCCCCGCCAAGCAATCAAGACACATGCACATTTTAATTTGCCCTGCTCTCCTGCAGCTACCTCAATGCATCATTCATACATGAATCAGCATTTTTCCATAGCTGTGTGCCACTCTTACTGAATGGTGTGCTGTTCTACATGAAATGACCATAGGCTGGTATACTGTTAATCAAGCTGTACGTATATCATTTTAGGATGGAATTGTTTTCGATGGACTCACTGACGTTTATAACAAGATTCATATGGTATGTCACTGTTCTGACTATTGCAGATAATCTATCACTCTGCCTCTTCAGTATAGCTTAATCTAAAACTATTCATACTCAAGGTTAGACTGTAGTCAGCTGCATACAATGTGGCACCAGTTGGCATCATGTGTCACACATTATTGTTAGCCTGCTGTGTATAGCTTCCCTGCAAAAGCTGAGATATATGTTTCAATTTTGAATCCAATGGTTGATTTCGGCCGATAGGAGCCAATAAAAGTCACATTTGTTTCAGCGAGTTGACTGATTCCACAGTTGAATTCCCGCAGCGTGTAAAATTTTGAAATTGTTCCTCTTGTTTTTTGAAACGGCTACTGTTTAATGACGTAGTTGACACCTAAGATCGAAAATACTTGAAGGAAAACAGAAGTAACGTGACGTCACTGAACAAGATGGCAAACAGGATTGTTTATCGGATCGTGTATTTCAGGACGTTCGCTCACCAGGATGTCAACAAAAATATGGGTTGGTTTTAAAATTTGATTCAAAATTGGACGTTGAATTTCAGCCTTTATTTACCATTGCCTGACGGCAAAGTAACTTTGATGCCAAGCTACTGAAGCTGGCAATGAAGTAGTGAACTTTACGTTCAATCGCCATATGACGTAACTGAAGCGTCATTGGATGACGCCATAATTGTTTTGAAAGAGAAACAAGCTGTAAAGTGATCAGATTGGTTAGGTGGCTGGAAAATATTTTCATGGTTTCAACGGTGCGTTTTTAAGCTTGGTCGATAGCAGGACGTTTGGCATACCTTTGTTTGAAGCTGGTTGCATGAATACTGGTTAGTCTCCCGTTATCTGCTTTAAAATTTATGTTTGCACCGAAGCTCACTCTTAAGCACACAACACATAGCAGTGTTTTGCTGCAGTACAAAAATGGAACTTTATATTCTTAATTTTTTTGTTCCACATACCTTCTAGGGGAATTGTGGTGAAAATACGGCAGCCAAATATGGTATCTCGAGAGAAGAACAAGATACATATGCGATTTCATCTTACACGCGAAGCCAAGAATCATGGAAGGTAGGGATATAACATTGCTCTGAAATCTCGTGAGAACGGTAAAAAAGAATTAACAATTCATTTGTTCGAGGACATGGCTATTATGGCCAAAAACTGTGTAAGCACCGTCTATATGCTGTTTCTGCATGCTTCCATGTTTATAATTCAAAAATCTACTTGGTAGTAGTAGGTTGTAAAGAGCTTACTGTCTACTTTATTTTTTTCCAAGTTTACACTTATGCTGCGATGCCTCATGAATTACTAGTCCCGTTGGTGCGTTGTAAATAGTTTAGATTGTCTCACTGATCAATGTCTAAAGGAGGCTTGTGACGAATGCACTCCCGATGATTTAGAATACTTATTTATAAAAGCAATACGATAATTTATTATTGGGAAAGAAGTATTTCATTATATGTGCAGGGGCTTGAATTTCAAATAAAACTATTGATGTCATCATATCCCCTTTCACACAATGTAATTGTTATCCATTATAAATACTATTCAAAGTACTGTCTGGTGTCATACCATTGCCCATTAACTTGCTTTCCACCCTTCTCATCTTCTAGCCTCTCCAGGAAAACACTTTTTCCCCATGTAGAGATAGTGTGTGCTAGTAATGTTAACCAAGTAATTGTTATTTTAAGCATATTGTGTTTTCACGATCTTGTCAAACCAAATCACTGTAACCTGATCGTTGAAAAAAGGAGCTGTTAGTTTTAAAATGTGAACACTACTTAGGCATCCTTGTACAAAATCAGCAAACTCTGCCCTTGATCACGGGTTTTTCTAACCGACAGTGAAAACTGAAAGTTTATAAGTCATATCCTTTAGATTAAGAAGACTTTAGCGAGAATCACAGCAAAATATGGTCTTTCAATGAGAGGCAGGAAGCGCTCTACATAAACTGCATCATTGAAATTATTAAGCTTCGTATTTAATTTTTCTTACGCCAATTCTTAATTTTATCAGTGGAACAGCAATACTATAACGTGCTTACCATTGACAGATATGTCAGACAAGTCACCTGTAGTACTGCGTTTGATGCTTAAACATGTTTTCTTGTTCGATCAATGATTCACTTTGCAATGCACTGTGAACTGTGTACAGTGGAAGCACATCGTATCGTCATTTCTTTGCCTGTGCACGCCGCATTTATTTCCTGACTTTTTATATCCTTTTGCGCCAACCTTCGTTGCTTGTGCTGTGATTTCTAACTACACAGTTGTTCTGACGGGCCTGGGCCCTGATGACGCCGTTGTTTGCAATTTCAGGCCCGTGAGATATCTATCTCCTTTCTTTAACCAGAACGGCGTCTTCGATAGTGAAATAGTACCTGTCAATATACCACAGAAAAGAGGTAAGTCCCAATCTTTCCTTGTGTAATACTTTTTGGAGGTAATTTATAACGGCACGAATTATCACGAACTGGGATCTGGTTAGTATTTTTTGAGGAAAGGAGTAGGAAAACGTTTATGAATCACTTACTTTTAGTGAAATCGTAAAAATGGCATGTATAGCCATAGCAGTCGTCTGCCTGTGCTGACAAATTATTCAAAAAGCACTATCTTGCTAAATATTCTGACGCTTGTCGACTCAGTTATTGCCATTGAAATGGAGCTCCGACAAAGACTACGACTCAAGATATGACAAAAATCTACCATCAGAGTGCTATCTTCTCAGGCGTGTGACCAAGCTTTCAATTACGCCGAAAGTTTTAAAATGCGACCATAATGTAAATATATTAAATGTACCTTTGCTGGGACCTGCGCGTCTGTATTGACCGTTTGTTAACAGCACCGAATCTGAACCGTTAGTCACTGGGTTTGTTATATTCCAAACTCTGAAAGCCTTATAATAATAAAAGGAGTGTGCCCATCGGAAGTGCTCAATTTGAGGAAGATGTCCCCACCACAATCAATCTGCCATGGGAAAGAAAAATGTAGTTGCAACAAAATCAGAACAAAACTGGATGCAGGTTTTTGCTGACTACATCCAGCCGATCCTGTTTTGTAGCTCCGAATCAGGGACCCTTTGGAAAGCCGACCAAAAGTGGAATCGAGGGGTCGGGAATTTGTTTTCGTGAGGGAGTTTCAAAAGATTCCATGGACTGTGGAAACGTAGCGAGCTGGCAGGTAGCAGGGTGCGAGAGGAAGCCGCAGTCAATGATAAAAGAGTGACCGGTCAATCTCCTGTGACATATCATCAGAAGAGGTCACCTACAAGACATTGCCTTATTTGGGAGAATCTCTGGAAAGCGTTTCAGGGAAGTCTAAGGTTGTTAAGAACGTAGCTGTGTTCAGCCTGTAAACGTGACGTGACGGCCGCAGGGTTGCCATGTCTGAAGAATTTCTGAGAAAAATGCACGGTTGCAGGTTGAAAAGATCTAATTCTACGTCACCCTTTACACTCATGGTAAGTGTCTATCTTACCACTGACAGTTGAGGTAGAAAATTAAGCAGAAGGGGAAGACGAACAAGAAAAAGAAATCACGAGAATTTTGACGGTTGACGCCATTTGATACGGCATTTTAAGAATAGTAAGAGAGTTAAACTGAGAAGCAGACTAGACTTCTGTAAGGAAAAGCTGAAAGCATGACGGAAGAGTATCAATACTGAAATTGGCCGATGTAGCAGGAGTTGCCGGGGTACATCCCATCGGTCTGCCTCGATTTTATTTTAATAAGCTTTTATATGGTAATTAATGCTCATAGATTACATCATTTTATATTTATGTTGCTAACCATTTCCATTATAGTTTCTATTCATTGAAAATGTTGTTAAACTTAGTTGAGTTTGTTGAGATTTTCATTAAATATTTGGAATTTTTCATGTTAAGCAAAACGCCTTGGAATTCATAAATGTTCTGTAACGAATACAAAGTGTTGAATATACTATAGAACTGACAAGAAAGGGAGCTCTTTATCAACAACCAATGACATTATTTCTTTGCTTATTACATCTACATTATCACTATAAGAGCACAAGTTTGAAAAGGAGTGATTTCTGAAAACGTCTTGATAAGGGATCGCTATTTTTTGATTATCTAAAGGCCATCGTGAACCAATTCTGGTCTTTCCTAGATATGGTCTAAGATAGAAATTAAGTTGAAACTTCGGATTGATTTGTCGAATGTTTGCCCGTCAGAGCATGAACTCAGTACAATAGATCCTCTATCCACCACCGAATCCTGTACGTTACTTTTCATACATACCAACTGTATATTGTTTAACTGTACAGTTGACAGTGTCGGAGATACGAATGTTTAATCGCATCAGCGTTTGTTTTTCTGTACATATCTCATTATGCAAAACCCTGAAATTTCCTTTCTTTAGGCAAACCAGATATTGTGTTCTCACAGGATGAAGAGTACACGAAAGTCAATTTTGACAAAATACGAGATCTTAGGTCTGTTTTCCAGAAGGATGGTACAGTTACAGCAGCTAACGCAAGCACGTTGAATGATGGAGCAGCAGCTCTGGTGCTGATGGCAAGTGAAACTGCTGAAACGATGAATTTGAGACCACTGGCCAGAGTAGTTGGTAAGGAAATTTCCAAGAGTTTTATGTCAATAGAAATTGAAGAATTCCTGGGCAGTCAAAAGTATTTTTAAAACAACCGATCCCGAGGCTGGAATAGCATGAGATACACTTGGATTTGATGAAACTGATCATTGTTACTTTATCATAATCCCTTTTCTCCCTTTATTTGCTTTAACTTCCTTGCTAGTACAGGAATCAAAAGACAAATGAAAGAGTTTTGTTTGCTCTTCAACATTGCATATCAAAAGACAACTTTTTGTATGTCTCTTGCAGTTATGCCCTCGTTTGGGATTGGGGAAGTACCTCTTTCGGGTTTTAAGGCAGCTGTAAAACCGGAAATAAGTAAGAAAGAAACGAGAATTAGTATTGTATATCCATTAGTAGTGTCATTCAGAATACCTTATAATTATTTTATTAACAACAATTCATTTTATAAGTTTTGTGCGAAACGGTGGGAAATCAGAGAGGGATATAGTCGTATAAAGCCTGAATTACACGCTACGATTTTGTCGGCCGATTTAGGGACGATTTAGTCACGTGACCAACCCAAGATTAGTCGTACGTGTAA
>JAAAKL020017645.1:0-10527 GCA_010016065.2 Carybdea cf. marsupialis auct. non (Linnaeus, 1758)
ATTGTGAAAACTTTACCTTTAAGAGGAACGTTTTCTACGGGTTTAGAATGATAAGTAGTGAGGTTTAACTGCATTGTACTTACTTCAAATTAAGTTTTATGTAGTCGAGATGACAGAGTGTGATCAGCACAAAACAACAATGCACCTTTTACAAATGACAAACCTTGTGGATATACTCAACATAAATTGGGATAATACAACCGATACTTCATTGAATGGGACAATACATTTAAAAATATCCTTTACATCAGTTAAAAGACGTTTCATGACGGGATTAACATAGCTGTATATATCTCCAACAAAAATAGAAGGATAAACCTTTCATGAAGACGCCTTCAAAATCGTAAATATCCCCTGCAGAAATAGGGAAATAAACCTTCTTTGAACGGCCTAACACACTTGTTCATAGCCTCTAATAAACCGGAAGAACAAACCTGGTAAACTGGCAAAAGTGGCAATCGGGCAAAAGTGGCAAACTGAAAAGCAAAAATGTCCAAAGGAATCCAGAGTAATATATGTAATGTGAAGGGACAAACGCATCACAAATATTGCCGACAATTATTAATATTTATTGTTCGAAATAAAGCATTTTTTATAAAATTTTTAATTTAAAAACTTAGAAACTCTCGTTTAAAAGGAATATACTTGACTATGAGGAATACGAACTGTACGAAGTCAGGCTCATCCAATTATTTCACTACAAAAGCAATTAGTTCGGCAATGTAACCAAATGTCATTGTTGCAGTGAAGTAGTTGCAACTGTTTTATATTGTCCCTAAGACCGCATTTAATTGTGTTTTCTTTAATAAATTTCACAAGACACAAAATATCCCACGTCTGTCACCATTTCACAGCACGGAAACATTACATAATGCATCAATATATACAATCAAACGTAAAAATAAGCATGTTGGTGTTGCTACCTAAACTACACTTCATCTACAATAAGAGAGAAATTCCTGGGAATGGGGTTGTTAATAAAAATAGAAGCATAACAGAAGATATTCTCCACCGTTTTGCTGCAGAGTAACTAATGTAACTGGTGTGATAAAGCCTCTACTCCGGACTGTTCCATTTCGAGAATTTGGTTTCCAAAAACATAAACTTTAATACTCTCCTCCTGCTGGCTGTTGATTTTCTCTACATCTATACTTGTGATGTAAAAATTTGTTCTTCTAATGAGATTTAAAAGTATGCTACCTTAACTTTGAGTAATTCCGTAAGTCAAACTTCTAGGAGACATGTATGTGGACGTAACTACTGTATATGCAAGAAGGACAGTCATGTGGTATTCTAGTTAATCCTGTATGTTAACTGTAATTGATGTTTTATTACAAATTGGAGAGAAAAAAAGCAAATCGTGTTTCAAGTCAGATAATGGGGCTGTTGACTATGGTCTGCATCAGGAAATGTTCAGGAGGGAAATAGGCCCGGAACTGGACGATGACGTCATTTTACTAATCATATAGATTACAAGGCGCGGCGTGTCTTGTTTAGATTTTAATCCACTTTAAAACGCAAATAAAACTCAAACTGGCAATTTACTGAGTGTAAGAATTTCCCTTTGTAAGTTGATCAGCACTTGGTAAAACGGTTTGGTCGAGCCTAAGGCGGAACGTGGCCCAGTCTCTTCATATATAACCCTCTGATGGTGATGTTAACGAATCATACGAACACACTAAAAGGATAAAATGTACCCGTAAGATCAATTTGATACTCCTCTTTGACAAAATTTTGAACTTGCAAACAGGACATGTCTAGAATTGACACTATAACAAATTTAGTTTTGCCCTTTACTTATTTCAGCAAATAATCCATATAGAGTTATATTATATTAGATCAATAAATGTTCCTCCAGATTTTGCTTTTATATTTACTTTCAGTTTTCTAACGAAACGCTGGTGCTAGACACTTGATCTCCTTATCCGAATCCATTATCGCAAATATGAAAGGGAATATTGTAAAGGTGTTGTTAATATTATGACGTAATGACTGCAAACTGTATAAGAGTGTAGCATATTAGAGCCAAAATGCACGTATATTACTAATCATTAAATTATCATTTCTCTTTTAAATTTAGCAATAAAACACCTTTATTATCTGTAGAGAGGTATTTGTCGTTTTTTGTTTATATTATGCGTGCTGAATAGACGCAATTAGAAGCTTCCGAAAAGAATTTTCAGCAAAAAATGTTCCTCAAAATTTAATTTTATTGCCTTCAAGTATGATCTTTCTTCAATTTTTGAATGAAGTAGCTATCAGGAATTAATCATTGCTTCAATTTTTGGCAGTAAAGAAGCCGATTTTATTCACAAGAAGTAATATCAATCTTGTGCTATGGTATGTTGCTAAAAAATAGACTCCTTTTTGAACTATAGCAAGAAAATGAGAAGATAATTGTGAATGGGATTACTCACATGATCATATTTTATAGCCACCTATTTTACTCCAGTTTTGTCAAGAATTATTTCTGTTAAAGAAGTAAGACTAAACGTTTGTCCCAGTCATGTTATGCCTTATCACTCACTCCATATCTGTAGTTTGTATTTTCACTTCTTACTGATAGTAGATTTTGGAGCAATCCCTCTTACTACGCTACGCTCGAAATCAAGTATGCCACAAAAAAGTCCCCCTAACTGAATTAACAGATTCAAATCAAATGATCAAGTTATGTTAGGTAAATGTCAGGTGAACGATACTGACACATTAATTTATCGGGTACTTTGGAATGTGAGATCTGATAAATAATATAATATTCAATACAGATCATTACCTATAGGCCACACTCCCTCAACTATAAGAAGATGTTCATGTAACATGATATGAGATTGCAATCTGAACAAAACATACGATAACTAAAGCTAATGTGAAAGTTCTAGGCAGAATTCAAGCTAACATGCACATCCTATTCAAACAAATATGTGTATACGCACATCGTTCGCTTTTGCTGCCCATTTTTTATCCTACTCTGCTCAGGATTTTTCACAATTGATTCCCTTCAGGGAGGAGGAGAGCTTTTGCGTTATTCATCCAACCTATTACAATCTTTACATTTGTCAATTCTACGTCTGTAGATTTTGTGGGGGCTATCCATCTGTTCGTAATCCTGGCACTGTATCACCAGCAGCCTCCTTGTTTGTTTTTCTCTACTATTGTACTATAGTGCTGTTCTTTTTTTCAGCTTCCATATGCCTGGCTCCCTTGGCCTTTACAGGCCAATCTGTAAATTTCTAATTTATATTTGTAACATGCCTCTCTTTCCTTCCTTGCACTCCTTTGCGTCTACCTTTCACCTGTTAGTTGTAGATAGATTTTAACATTCTGTTATTTTGCAATCTCTTGATTTTTCTGTGAAACATACGAGCTGTTAAAAGGGAAAATCAACAAAAGTTGGGTTATTTATTTAATCAAATGCTTATTTTGTGTGAGAAAATTCTATTTGATCCTCAAAAATATTATTCAGCTGAGACAATTACTTTTAAATCTTGTTTTTCCCTTGTTTTATTCATATACCTGCTCACATAGTAAGTCATCCCAAGAAGCCTTATCCTGAAAACAGTCATTATACTATATATTCCAGTAACTTTAGCGCCGGCTATGGCTTACATAAACTTTTATGCATTGCTATATGCCATATTCATATTCGGCACAAAGCTGCAAAACCTACCTCTGCAACTTTTATCATATGACGTTACCTTACATTTTCAAAATTTGTTTCAATAGTTTTCGCATCATTTTTAAGTAAGGACTGCCTATATAGCACCTTGCATTTATAATAGCAATCACTTTCGTAATCTCATAATATCTGTGTTTCTAAATAAAGTTTTATTCGTGTTACGTGCTCTTTCTGCAGAACCTACTGTTATGTTACTATCCAGTGTTCTTGTTTTCCCTTCCCGCCCCTGGAAATCATTGCCCCCTTCCTAGGCGTATTCTAGCTAGAGCCCCGGAGATACTATTGTCAACAAGATTGATGGCTAAGTAGAGATGCTTTGGTAACTTTCAATACAAGGCTTGTACCAGAAAATTCCAGGTAAACGATGAATGCAGTTACACAAAGCGTTTCTGAATGAATGCAGAAATAAAAAAGGAGCTACAATTTTTATACTCTTAATCTGATTGCTTTCTTTTGCATTATTTTTGCCTTGTGTCATCATTCTTGCCCATTTATATCTTGACCTTCCCCAACAACTGACCATTTACCGAATTATACAGTGATGTCTTTGATGTGGTCCATAATCACTGTGCAATTGCATTTGTATTTTTATTTTCAAAGAGATCAGTTCTGCTTGATTTTTGAGAAATCAAGAAAAATTGCCAGGTGTCTAGACGAATGTCTGGTTGAAGTTAGATGAAATGAACAACTCAGTTGTACCAAACGATAAATCACAGAACAACTACGGACAACGTAGTTGTAGCAAAGTCCTTAGCTGAATCGTCTCCCTGTAACCCAGCCTTTCTATTGGCCTGTTAATGCCCTCTCGTGTGTGATTATTATCTTCCAAAATGTTGCCATAAAGAAACTTTGACACTTCAAAGCTTTACGACACCTGCTCATGTCATTTCGGTTTTTTCATATGCTAGATAACAATGCAGAGTCGGAGTACTACGAGGCGGTGGATGCCCATGGACTGGCTTTACAAAGTAGAGTGATAAAAGAGAGTACACGAATCAACACCTTATCACAGTGTATTGCCATTTGCAGAGAAACAGCCGGTTGCTTGTCTTTCAATTTCAATAGCATAGCTAAGTCTTGTCAAATAAACTCAAGACAGAGGGACAGACAGTTGAACGATCTCACGCCCATTCCGAACTATGTATATTATGAACGTATTTTTGTTTAATCAGCCACATAACCAGACATTTCTGTTTTAATAGGGAAGCGAGGGGGCAATCAACTTAAATTTCAGCTATTTTTAGTAAAAAAATGTACTTTCTAAGAAAGATGTGCATGGAAGCATTTGTGAGCGCTGAGGCGTCATTTTCTCTAGTCCCCCCTTTACTTCTTACCTGTGTTTAATAATAGAAACGTCTTTAGATTAATTCCCCTATTTGGGAAGGAAAACTAACAACCTGACCTCGATATCTCCAGCAGCTCTCAAAGGGTTCCTAGCTCTGTAATGTAAGAGGGAAAGGATTTGTATCCAACAATCTGACCCAGCAACAAATGTTTTAAAGTGTGCATTAGAAACTTGTTAATATCGCGTAGCAAGATTCCGTTCAAATATTTTGTAGAGGGTTGGATTCCTCGGTTTTACATTAAAACTGCATAGAAATTACAAACTGTCACTAAGGAGGTATTCAAGACTTACTTACTAATGATACTAACCTTATATTCTCTGATGCTACAGAGACATAGATGTACGAGAAGAATATATTTTCAATTCAAAGAGTTGTAATTAGTTGTACCAATAGCTTGAAAATTGGAAATTAATTTTTACGTCAATGTAATAACTGATTATATAAACATTACACTCGACCGTACATGCATTTATTATGGATGCAAATCCAAGTTAAGATACATGCTTTGATTACCAGGGATATTTACTAAGGCCTAGAGACCCTCCATACGAAGCTACTTAGTTCCACTGAAGATGTCTCTACAACTTGAGTTTTTAATCTGGGGGTTGCAAAAGTTTTCAAGAAAAATGGAATCGCAAATGTATTTACTACAATAAAACTACTTAAGCTTCCATTGTCAGAGACACTCTAGATGCATATTTCGTCCAACAGGCGCATCCTTTAAAAACAGATGTCGTTTTTCAGGTAAGATCTTAATATCTCAAATATTGGTGTTTCCAACATTTCCTAAAAATCTACATGTGTGTTCAAACTAGAAAACACTCACGTTTAATGTACTACGTACCAGTGACTGAGGGATCACGCCCTGTATTTGTCTCAGCAATGAAGATGACAGTGATCGAAAGACTGAAAATCTCTGCTCTATTACCACAATGCAAAATCTCTGTTATGCAAGCAGTTGCCATATTACAATGCTCTCACCAAAAACTCGCAGTTCAAAAACACGGTCCCAATTATTGGAGTTTGCCAAAATCATTATTTATTGCTTCCGCTAGCGTCTGGTTCGTTCATCATCTTAGGCACTCAGTGTTTGGTACTTTACAGGCATCTATTCTTGAAAGATCAACTAAAATCCCTACAGAGGTAATTTAAAGTCCTGCACTGCAGAAAAGTGTTTGGAGACAAAAAGTTCAGGAATCAAGCGACGACAAAAAACAAATATCTCCTTTGTGCAAATCATAAACTATTTTCATTCCTTGAAAGTGCGTTACACTTATCACACTTAAGTCCTTAAAGTAGAAAAGATTTGTCATTTTAAGTGCTAGGTATGCTATTGAAGCAGAAACTCAGGAAACCCTACTGTCCAAAGGTATACCGCTATTGTCCGAAGGTATCGCTGAAATGTCTTCTCCACAAGCAAAGAACTGGGAACCACGTTGTGTAAATATGTCCAAAAGTATTGGGCAAGTTAATAAAACAACCTGTTAGAGGACACAGATACTATAACTGTAACATGCTTTTGGATAGTAAAGTGCAAACTGTTTTGAATTTGTAAAATCATGACAGATTTACCCCGTAAGAATATGCGATAGCAGTACAAACAGTGCTTCAAATCGACATGAAGTCGGAAACAGAAGTAATTTTTAGAAATTTGATAGGAAAATGGGACAAAAATGTGTAGGGGTTGAGCCCACTATCCTCTCTCTAGCTTCCAGTAATGATGACCTCTAATTAAACTTTCTAGGCTGTGCTATCTATATCTTTGCAGAATTTTCAAAGCAATTATGAAATAACTAATTAGAACAAGCTGTTCGTCTTTCTACCACGCAGTGTAAAGGCCGGCATAACAATTCCCATCTTTCTTTGAGTCATCAGCAGAAATTCACTTTAACTTGATGTCATGTCCCATGTCTTGCATCCGTATGTCATCGCGGACAGTACCTGTGACATATAAAGTGTTCTCCCAGGTCCTGCTGAAACATATGCTCGTGACACTAGATAGCCACCAACCACAATAACAAGTTGGCTTTAGATTTGGCTTCTCGACGGCAGACCATATCCACAATTTCAGCCAACTTGTTCAGCCAACTCCAGAACTAGGATTTTATGAAATACAATACAACTTGGATCTTGGCAAAACAAAAGTTCTTCACTGAAACCCGCGGACATCAGTGACATCCTAAACATCCTCCTCCACAACACCTGTTTCCTCTTCAACAGCGAAATCTACACACATACCAATGGTGTCCCAATGGGAGCTCTTACATCCTCTATCATAGCTGAGTTATTCATGCAAGTCTTTGAAAGTACAACCATGACCACTGCAGATGAGAAACTTTCTCTTTAAGATACGGGAAAGATACGTTGACGATGTTTTTGCTGTCATAAAGAAGTCATACATACACAGCTTCCTTAAACATATTAATTGTCTTCACCCCAACATCCAATTTACCATGGAAAAAGAAGATTACAAACTACCTTTCCTAGACGTCCTCCTTACCAGAGGAATCAATGGCAGCATTTAAGTCCGGATCTACAGATAACAAACGCATACCGACCAATATCTCAACAATACATCCAACATGAGCTCGCAACAGCGTCATCGCCACCCTGTTCGTGATAGCAAGAAAGATCATAACCGATCTTGCCGACCTACTTATAGAAGAACAATACTTGTACGGCGTCCTCGCATCCAACGGATACAGCCGAAACGACATAAAAGCAGCCTTAAAAAGAAAGAAATCGTGAGGTCAAGAACATAATACAGAACCTCTCAAGCACATACATCTTCCTTACATCAAAGGCACAAGCAAAACCATAAAAAGAATTCTTCAGTAAGACAATATCCGATGTTCATTTTCCACCGGGTTCACTTTAAGCAAGGCACCATCAAAGTCCAAGGTCCCTGTCCCTTTAGAGGAAACCAACAACATAATATTCAAATTAAGATGCAAACGCTCTCCAGCAACATACATTGGTGAATCAAAACGTTCTTTAGGTCAGAAGGAAAAAAGAACGCAAGAAAGCAGTCGAAAAGGAAGAAATAAAAAGCCACTAGACCGCAGAACATTGTTGGAAAAATGATTACACCTTCGCTTGGGAAAATAGCAAGATACTGGACAGAGAGATCATCTGATTCGAAAGGTGTTAGTATATTTAAAATTGTTAATGTCGTTTCTACTACACACCGATAGAAAAATTAAGGAAAGCGAACTGCGAAGTCAGGTAACAAATTGAGAAGGGAGTACAACCAACACATGAAATAAGCCTTTAAGTTGCCACAATTCGCCGTTAAAGACCAGTAATCCCGTATTAATGGGTTAAGAATTATAGAAGGTCGATCCCAAATTGTAACAAAATCGGGTCACTCCTCTTACACAAACATAACGTAACCCTAGTGTTTCTTTGTCTCTTATAGAGTCTGCTATATCACGTCTCTCTATTACTTTTAAGGCAAAAACTTGACATCAAACCTGGGCAATTCTTAACCGTATGGCTATCAGAGCAGTATGAGAATAATCCTAGGAGCTGAGACCATAGACGTCGCTAGACTAATGGCTTTCTGCGATTCTATTGTTCTCCTTGTGGTGAGATTGAGGAATCAAGATGGTAGCATCATAGAAAGCTCGAGAAATTGCGAGAAATGGATAGAAACCCAAAACAGTCTTTCTAGCAAGTTGGTATAAATCGTAGCTCTAAATTAAAACATTGCAGTTTATTTCGTCTAGAATCATTGTCTATTATGCCACAATATTAGTCGGCTTACAATTGCTCTACAAAACCGGCGGACCTCGATAAAACTGGCAGGAAAATATCGTATCAATAGTACGTGAGTGCACTCAAATTAACCCATACAGTGACGGAGCCTTACAGTTAAAATAAACTGTAATTACAGATTTTGGAAAAATTAAGCTGTTCCTGAATAAAATGGGCCAGACGTGATTACTGTTACCAAATGTGATGTGTAGAACATATCTTGATATCCAACCGTATCCGTGTTATGAACATATCAGAGACTTAACTGCACACCTTGCATTGGCTGTGTTGCAAAATATCTGACCTGGCAACCCCAGCAGATTCTCTTTTAAGAATAACTAATATCTGATTTTAAAAATGAATTCGCTTCTTATTCTGCCCTTACTACCAGAATCTTTATTAACATAAATACTAAAATGACTTATCCTTGACTGAATCGTCGTGATCTTGCCAAACTAAAAAGACAAATTAGAAGACAGGTTCACGGTCCTCCCTTATGCTTCATGAATATTTCGATGCTCAACAACGATTCGTAATTTCAAAAGAGACAACATAGGTAAAAATAGACCTGTATAAATATAAAGCTATATACATATAGAGAGAATATCTATATTTACATAAAAACTGACAAGTGGATTGACAAACCTTTCCATTTACTAATGTTAGACAGGAGGAAATACCGAGTACATGCCAAATTTACTGGTTCAATGTACATACATAACTGTTACTTCTCTGCTTGTATGTCTCATCTAGTGCCGGTATCTTCAGTAATAAAATCGATAATTTGTAACCTCACATCAGTGATGTCATACAGTTTCTCTCATCAAAATGCAACATAAACTAGTAACGCGACAAAAACTTTGTTCAATTTCGACAGTCAAATATAGGAAAAGCATCCTTAGCTCCATGAATAGATGCAAAGGTAATCTTACATCGCTTTACCCCTTTTATAAAAACCTTTACAACATCCTAACGCAAGTTAGAAAACAAAAGTTTCCAGGTTCTGGGGGTACAAGTGTATTGATCACTATAATCGATAACTTCTTTGACATTCTGAACTCTAAAAGTAAGTTTGGCAAGGGTCCTAAGTCTCCTATCGCACGGGAAGATACTTCCGATGTTGAAACCTAAACGTCAACAAAGTGACTGATTACCTAAAAAAGCTGAAAAGAGCAAAAGGTTGTCCACTTATCGAAGGGCCAAGGAAGACCTTCTTGGTCGGATTCCGTATATCTGCTCCATCTATCCAACATTTGTACTAAATCTTCTCAACAAGCAAAGTTAGGACTACAATTGTACATAAAGCTTTTAGTAGTATAATCTGAAGGTTATCTTCGGTAAACGTTAGAAATGGAATGGGCTGGAACAGTAGTCCTAACGCTCTTCAACTTAAATGGGCTCTTCGTTCCCTTTTGCAGAGAAATCGTATTGAGGCTCCAGCTTCTGCGAATCGTGTAGTCCAAGATGAAGCTTCTGACACTCTCCAAGCACTAACACTAAGCGAACAGGAAATAGTAGAAATGCTAAAATCCTCAACAGAACGGAGAGACAATGGTCTGTTCTACGTAGCTGGTTTCAACGCTCGACATAGTATTAGACATGGTAATAGTCAAGTGTGTTACCTCGCTTTCTTTAACAGAGTTGATAGACTCTATGGACAGCACCACACAGCGTGAGAGTCACAAGTCTCTGTGTAACTTCAAAAAACATGGTCACCTTACTATTCCTTCAGATTCTGTAATAACGGTG
>JAAAKL020017646.1:0-10527 GCA_010016065.2 Carybdea cf. marsupialis auct. non (Linnaeus, 1758)
AAGGCTAGCTTGACTAGCCGAAATATAAGTTTCTTTGTAAAAAATACTTTAAAGTGTTTCTCTGCCGTTCTAGTCTGATTCTTGTTTTAGATCGATTACATTTCATCGTCAGCCTTTGTATGTCTTTGATCCGGAACTCTATCAGGCAAGGCTTAGTCGTTTTCGGTCCTTTCCATTTTTATTCAACTATTTTTAATCAGTGTATTATTCTGATATTCTCAAGCCGAGTTTACATAGATTTTTAGTGAGATTTTGTTCACGGTGTACAGAGGAACTTTCTCTGTGAATGACAGTTATAGAACACGAATTCTGTCAATCTTTTAATAAGAGTGTTATCAAAATATTTTGCGTAAAATACTCGTTGCCCTCTTTCTGTATCTTTGCCCAGAATCTGTTCCACACAAAAGACATATTTAGACGTGACTCAACGAATGGTCTGTGTTCTTCTTGAGAAGCCCCGGGTTTTCATGAAACACTTTGACAAAGTGAACATTTTTCTTGGTAGGCTGATCAGGAGTCAAATTACTAATTTACGTATTTGTTTGGTTTATGGCAGAAAGACAGCTTTATCTTCAATGTTTTTATTCGTACATATTTTAGTTTAAGAGGAAATCTTAATATGAGATGATATGACGTAAATGTATTGTTTTCAAAATATTTAAAAAATTGGAGGAATGGTTAGTACGTTTGAAAAAAATAGCCAAATGGTTAACGAGATGTGGGGAAAGTTGTAGAACCACTATCTGCCAGCCTCCTCCCTAATCCTTATTTGTTGAAGGTTGATACTGTTGTCGAGAGCTGCATAGATAGATAGTTAAGAAAAGCAATCCAAATTTGCAGTAAATTGTGTTATTTATATAGTGCCTCAACCAATTCCACATCAATTTTTTAAAACTGATTCTCATTTTGGAAAGAGTAAATGGGTTTCGTAAAATAATATTTATTGTCAATCACTCTTAAGATGGTAAGTAATCCTTGTTAATTTGTCTATTCTTGTTTTTAAACCTTGGAATAATCAGTGCCTGACATTGGTTTAAATTATTCTAAAAAACGACTTCTCAACGTCATCAAAATCTCCATATCCATGCAGTAAATGTTTTGCATGCTAAAACTTTCCTCGCCGGTAGAATGGGCCCTGTGAAACGAAATTAAGGAGTTCTCGACATGACAATATTCTTATACTGTTAATCCTTTAATAATTATACTTTAAAAACAGCTTGACTTTGAAAACAATTGTAACAGTCTCACGTACAAAAAAAACCAAATCTCCTTTTAAATTTAAAGGCAGCGACCCTAGTTTTGTGAAGTATAGAACTTTTTTCAAGTCTGCCCATAACTTTATCTTGATGTTTGATCTCTGCAGTGCTGATTAATTCAGTTAGATTTCAGCATGTGATTTGACTTTGTTTTCTTGTAAAACCTTTTAATATAAATTAATATTTAGTCTGTAAACCTATTCCTAATTCTTTAAGCCCATTTCGGGTATTATGATATCCATCCTTATCCTTTCTTATGAGTTTCTGTCAGTTTTATCCTACTTATTATTCTCCTTCTTATTTCTTTAACTTAACATACTTAATATTAACGTACTACTCATTTAACCCTTATGTATTCTATATAGACTTGTTCAATGATATTGTTGACCATATTGTCAGAATCTGATTTAGAGTTATCTCTGATCAGTGAAATTCTTACAGCTGTTTTCCAAAAGATATTATTTTTTAAAAAAAGGAATGATTTAAATATGTCGAGTCTGAATAGAGATAATTGAAAATATCGCCACTGGAATTCGACCCACGTAATTGCTTTATTCTGTTCCGACAACTAAGCTACGGTTACTCAGCGATACCATGTGCATTACCTAGAGGTAGATATTGATTTCCACAGATAAATGATTTGGAACTTATGCTACAACTCGAGAAAAGTATACCATGTCATCAACGGGTCACTCAGGTGAGTTGATATAACAGCACGCCTTCATTACGTTGGTCCCTGGTATAAATCCTGAAGTTGACATGTTCACTTTTCCCAAGTATCTATTTATACTTGACACAAGAATAAGCGCCGACAGAATTTCTTTTAGAATTGCTATTAAAGAATTGCTATTAAATAATATCACGCTTCCGTTTTCAGGATGTGAAGGTAATTAACATTGAACTGTGTATATAGTGATATCGTGACTGTAATTTACCTGCTTTCTGCAAAGTGGGGCATAATCTAAGTGTTTGTTTTGATATGCCAACACTTGTCTACTCGGTTGGGATCAATCTTGTTTTCATTTCACTTTTCTCCTTCGGAAATAGCGAGATACTGGACAGAGACATCAACACAGCAACCAGGAAGATAAAAAAAGCCATTCATTCTCTACACCACCGCAACCATATCAACAACATATCTTAACATCTCCCACACATATGGTTGGCAATTTCGAAGAAGGAACAACAGATACAAAATAGACAACAGGTTCAATCTCCACTTCCTCGGAGGTACCCAATTTTAGATAAATATATTTAGGGAAAAGTTCCAGAGTCCATTAGCCTGAAGACAGTAGAAGTATCTTTCGAAACGTAGCTCAGAGAAAGACTTTAAGACATGACAAACATCTCTCCATCTATGGCATTTTGTGTTGTTTGACGGTTACTGTTCTAAAGGGGTATATAAAACATGTCATCATGAGATAATTCTCCCAAAAAGAAACGAAAAGAAAAAATGAAGAAAAAGCTAAAAATTTGAAAAGATTGGGCAAGTCCTTCATCAGGAAACAAGGGCAAGGAAAGTTAACGAGTCGGAAACCTATTAGTTCCCTTCCCTCAATCTTGGTAGAGTTTAGACACTTTTTTCCCCCGATATATTGGAAGCGTTTCTGTATGTAAGCCACACCACAGCTCTCTCATGTCTTTAACATTCGTTTTTTTTTCTAAAATCATTAGAAATTTGCTTGTCTTTTGTAGGTGATGTTATCAAATTCGTAGTTAAAACAAGCAGACTACCGTCTTTTATGTCAAGTTCCCACTTGAGGGGAAGCACTTCAGACCCTCAGTTCAAATGCAATTGCCTTACGAATGTTTTTAGTAGCTACTTACCGGCTTTATATATTTGAGGGGGAGCACGGCTATTATCCGCAGTAAGAGTACAAAATATTTAAAACAAAGTGGCACGGAATCATGAACTACCCACTATCCACAAAATGAAAAACTAGACAAAGGTAGCCTGTATGAATGGCTGCTAAAAAGATTATAAGAACTTCAGAAAATAAATATTGATAAAAATATTATTCATTTCTTTCCAATCACTAGCAGCTTTTCTATGCACGCAAAAATTCGATAAAAGATACATCATAATTTTGATAGTCTATTTTACACAATCAGCTGTGTAGCGGCAGCCGGTAATATATAAGAAAGTAACAACGTATTTCGCAATATGTTAGTAGTGCAGTGTTACTATGCTAGCTACTATAGAGAATGCTGAGGGACGAGAAACCTGATTAGATATTTAAAACATATTATCATTATTACGAGTTGAAAACGTGTAAAACGTAGACGAATTAGGCAGTGTAAATTTCATAAATGGATGACTTATTGTCTGAAATTGACGTAGTGGTCACAAAAAAAAGAATCGATCAATAGCGTGCAATCCAAAGACTTGTTTTAATTCATGTTCATTTGATTCTCAATCCAATATCTCAATTTTGCTACCCTTGCAAAGACAGTGTAAGTTTCTTTGGAGTCACAACGAGGTGATCCCCATGAGACAACACCATGAAGAGTCCAGGTTCCATTGGTTCCTGTTTGACACACGAAAGGACCTCCACTGTCACCATGGCACCCACTAGTTCTTGAAGCACCTCCACTGCCAGCGCAAAGCATATTTGGGGTAATCTAGTTGGAGAAATAAATTTAATGAGATAATACCATGAAAACTATATCTTAAGACTGCAACCCAATAAAATATCTTGATACAATGCTGAAGAGTGCTTATACAGTGTTCGTATTCTCTCAAATGTAGGAGGCCTCACTGTAAAGATATAGCTCATATAAAACGTTTAACCCAATAAAGACTACCGGGGATATTACTTGATTGCGACAAATTCTGTCTATTATAATGCCTTTTATGAAGGGGATGGAGATGGATCATTCAGGCAAAACAAAGAAAGGGGGACGAAGGATATAGTTTGCTGTAATGGAGGATACGAGGAATGCGAGAGTATGAATCCATACTAAAACGCCTCTTTCTGGGGAGAAAATGTATCCTCAGACAATAACTGTTTACCTATTATCTGCGAGATATAATTTTATTACCAAAACCTAGCTCTGGTACTTTTCCTTTTTAAATAGCAAATTAAGGAATTATCTAGAACGTTTCAGCCCTTCCGCATTAGCATATTGCAGTAATGAGCTTGCACATTGTAAAATGACTTTCATCAAGAATCGTCTCCTATTAAGAGTAAAACAAGAAAGACTGAGAAAGATATTCAAATGACAAGACCCAAGACTGACAAGCTATACACGAACGTAAAAAAACGTTGCAATATTGCATGGCAGATAGCCTTAACAGGATGCTAATTGTAGTAACCGTAGAGTTCATTCTGCTTTACGGCTCGGAATCCTGGAAATTTTCATTACAATGAGGAGCAAAGATTGATGGTTGTTACACCTCCATTACTTTGAAAGATTTTTAAATATCACATATAGAGATTAATGTCAGCAATAAGATTCTATATGGGTATTTCCCTCAACATTTATTGACGCTTAGGACACGTTTCCTTACAATGGCCGGACACCGTGAGCGACATAATTACCTAGCAACCAGTGACCTCATTTTTGGGGGCTAATGGAGTAACCTCATGTGAGAGATAAGAAGACATAGATTAATGAAAAAAGTCTAATATGGAGAACAGTATTTTCTGGCTGCTGTTATTGCTCACAGAAGTCCCACTAATACAAATAGTTACAAAGTGAGTAAGGGAAAAGGCCATAAAAATTCATTTTACCTTAATACCAATGACCTTTTTGTTGTAGTTATAGCAAACGTCATTTTCCACAATTTTCAACTTGGCTTGCTGCAATTTGTGATGAATATAACCAGGATGTCGGATCTTGCCCCATCCTGTTGAGAAACAAATCGACTTTATTCAAGCGACAAGGTTGACTTAAATGGAACTTTGCTCGGTCATAATTTCAAGAATAATAGTCAACCCTAATTAAAGATCACTTCCTCTTTTTAATCACTCAATTTGACAAATATAACTTATAATAATAACAGCTCCATATCATACATAGAATTTGAAAATTGCTTTTGTATTTCTACATTATTACATTGACACGTGTGTTGTTTGTATTTCCCTTAAGGTAATACAAGTCACTGATAAGAGTGACTAAGCGGCATTACAGACAAAAACATATTATTTGTTATTTTCTCGTGTAATCGATGATGCACGTTTAAATATGTTAAGTTTGAAAAGATACTAGATTAGTAGAGAAGTACATCAAGAACAGGACTCGAACCCGAATAAAGTTAGGTATGTTTAGCAACACACACATACAACTTGTGCCTTTCCAACTCCTATACATACATAATAGAAATTTAAGTAAACCTTGAAAGAAACTCTAGTTGATAACCAAGTTTAAACATTGTTCTTACCCGTCAAAATTAGTGAGTCTCTAGCAAGGGGTAAAATTAATGAAAGTTGTGAGAAGATATCAGAATTTTGAAACGATGTCAAAACGTTATTCTATTCTCTATAAGGACCAAAAATGATTCTGTGTTACGGTCAAAATTTTGGAGCAGGCTAAAAAAGAATCAAGTAATCTGATCCATTGTTGTCTTTTATAGATTGTTATCGCTGTTATTTATATGCAGTGTTATTCCATCACATGAATAGATTTCTTTTGATTGTTGTTGGTCATGCAGTGGAAATAGACAATGCACCTGAAAAACAATTTAACTTTATTTACATCGTGGTGAGCACATGTGGAAGTTCTGCTACTGTCTTGAAGTGGTTGCCGTTTTACATGGTTTACAAACTACCTATAAGAAATACATGTATTTTCTTCTTGATTGGGACAGCCGTGCCAAAGATCCCATTGGCAAAAATATTAGCCAGTCTTCGAAAGTTATATGACTCACGACTTTGAGGTTAGTTGATAGAATCAAGCAGCAAATTCCATCCTATATTTGCCAAGCATCAGCTCCTACAAGGAAACAGCCACCTCGGGTTTCTAAAACCAAAAGTATTTCTTCCTATTTCAATTCTGGCGATTTTGGAGTGTCAGACGAAAAAATCTTTTCAGTACTAAAATATTTTCGCTTTTTCGTGCAGTTTTATGACATTTTTATTATTTCATGCTGAGGATGCTTCCCTTATTTTGTAAAATTCAGATTGATTCACTAAATTGTTTTATCTAATTTCTTCCACACTCTCCTTATTTTCTTCAGAGACACTGTGAATGTATTTAACTTCTCTATTTGTTCTATCTAGTTTCCGTTCAGGAAAATTCTCATTCTCCTTTCTTTATGCCTCATGTCTTTACTGTGCCTTTTTAAATGTTAATTTTTACTCCAAAGTTCTTTGTCGTTTAATTAAGTACTCTTACCTTCATTGCTGAATAAAGCACTATCATCACGACATTTTGCACTCTTTATTCTGTACCTCAATTTTTCCTACTCTATCACAAACTTCTCTTCTGTTAAAAAGTAGTAGTGAAATTATACACCCTTGGTATACACCTTGTTAAGTCCAATTTAGATCAGAGTATTTCATATTTCAGAGAACTTTATTTCAGTTACTCGCGTCTATGTAGGTTCTTTGGTAGGATCAATTTATGCTGACTGACAGTTTAATTTATCTTAAGTCAAGCATACGGCGTTTAGTTTTGAATTAGGAAAAAATCTTTATACACTTGTTGAAATAGATTAGCCTCAAGGTATTTCTCACCTGTAATGTAACATTCAGTCCCTACAGGAACGTGATCATCCTCTTCAGGAAGGCAGGCTGCACCAGCATACTTTCCAAATTTAACCGGAATGTCCAGCTTCAAAAGGGCAATGTCATAATCTTTACGACTTGAGAATAAACAATGAGGGATTATTTTCCTTATTCTATGGTTAACTTCAGTTCCTTCTGTATTGGTTAGATTGTGTTCGCCGACTCTATTGGATGTGAAAGCAAAACTAGATTAGTCAACTAATTTCTTCATTGAGATATGTCATAAATAAAACTTTCTGAGTTGTTCAGTTTCACGAAAGGTGCATACAGACTTCAGAGGCACATAAGTATTTCACGTTTTTAAGCTTAGCAGATCATTTTTCTATGTTTTCCCTTGCAATTAACAGTTATGACCTTCTTCAAATAACTCTTTGTCAAAAATGATAATGAGTGTCTAAAGAAACTAGAAGACAGACTATGGAGTTACGTTGAACATAATTGTACAGTGATGTTTTGCAGATTACAATGATATCACTAATCATATAATAACTTCAATTTTAATTTCCCAAAATATGTTTATCACTATACGGGGAAGAAAATTCTCAGGGGACTAGAGAAGGGTCTAGTAGGCTTACGGCTATATTAATAATAATATATCTCTTAATGTTTCTGATTTAGGTATGAAAATAACGTTTCGGCTCCTCTACCTATCAATTATAAAAATACGGCAAGCTGGATTTTGGAAGTGCGCGTAATGACATCTCAGCACAGGTAAAAGTTGACAAAGGTATTTTAACAAAACAAAAATGTATTTGATTTAGGTTGATTACTTTAAAATATCAGGAATTTTTTCAGGATTAACTCATTCTTTACTGACGCATTTTCTGTGCATTTTACTGGCACGCGTCTATGGAGAATCACTATGTTTAAATGTTTCTTTATTTCTATTTACTCAGAATTTCACTTTCTCTGAAATGTTTAGCAGATATAGATCAGATAATATATGCTAAGAATATATGGAAAAGAAAAATAGACATTACTGCAATATGGTTATATGATCCAATATAATAGTATAATAGAATAAATGTACCTCTAATGGCTCTAAAATATAATAGTAGCTACCCTATTTAGGGGAGTCATGCGAAAGAAATGTTTTTCGAGAACGTACAAAGCATATACTGATAAAATATTTATCAAATATTGGATATAAATGAAAGTAGAATTCATAATAAGTATATTTATCAAATTAGTTTTCTTTTGTAAATTAAAGTTTCCTAATCACTTTTGCACTTTGCACTCAATATTGGCAGTATCCATATGTCTGTTTTATTCCTGTATGAAGGCATGTAAATATGAAAGTGTTCTAAAACTAAAAATTTTCCACATACTTTTTTGGAGGGCAGGGGGTAGGGGTGGAGGGGCAGTATGTCTAGAGTATAGGTCCTAATGTTGATGAAGTGCAGTACGAAATGTTTGGGACTTGAGAGTAGAAACATTAATAACGTCTTGTTTCAGAACACCATGGACTAATACTTGTTATGCCTTACGACTAGCTCTTCACGTGAAAGAAGACTGGCTTTCGGAGTAGGAGATCCTGGGTTCGAACCGGGCCAGCGACCCAAGCACTTCATGTTTATGAGATCTATACTATGTAGTTCATGACTGCTTGTGTGTCTGTCTGAGTACATATATATATATATATATATACATATATATACATATATATATATATATAATATTCTTTAAATAATTGGATGTTTTCAATGTGATGCTTTATTTTAATGGAAGTCAAGTCTGCTGTGGTTACTGCTTCTGCTAGACACAGCAACAGAATAGACGTTTTAAGATATGTAGTTATTGTAGTTTTAGTTGGTATCACAGCAAACGTTTAAACGGTTTCTGTTGCATTTTTAGCGGTAGTAGCAGAGTATCAGTATCAATGGTCTTTGGTTCATTTATATAATGATTGTTACAACTCCAGTTTTTAGATTCTATTTCTCTTCTTCTTTCTTCGCACCACAGAGAGGGGTGGACCAAGGAACAAAAATATGCAGTTGCAAATGTGCAAATCTTTGTAAATGTCAGATTCATCGTTGGTGCGATAACATGGACAATGACGATAAAGCTGAAAACGGCGAAAAAGAAGGGAAAGCAGGAAAGGAGAATGATAAGTAGATTCATGACATTCGCAAGACCCATCTTCCCATCAACAGATCATAAAAGGGGGAAACATCATTCATAATCAATCGGGACATAACCATCACGTAATTTCATTTTAATCAAAGTGACACATTTATTAATGTTGCTTTACTCTTATAAAATTATTCTTTATAAAGGGAGATAAGAACCATTGTTTCAAGAGCAAATGGTCGTTGTATGTTTTGAATATTCATTCTTCAGTCGAATATGATTTTTCATACAGTCTATAAGAACTTAACAGGTCTAGTGCATTTATTGATATTCATTCCATATACCTTATTCAGTTAGTCTTTTGTAGGCGTTTTCTATTAACGTTTTTCTTCGTTTAAGACACCTGACTCATGGCCCCTTTTATCTCAGCTACCTTTAGAATTCTCAACTACATGATAAACGCAACCACGTGATTGGTGTATGATGATGTCATCAATAAAAGTGGTGACATTTGTAGAGGGTTTCTGACATAGATCTATAGGAATGTCCTTTAGGGTATAGTAATCATGCATCATATTTTAATGAATCTGTCTTTAGAAAATTATACACTTGTTTGCAATGTGAACATACTTAGCTGGTTACTTTGATCTGGAAAAATTCTAAGGATTGTCTCAAAAATGTTTACTAGTGTGTCATGAAAATGAATTCATGGCTAAACATGTAGGTAACAATTTTTCTGAAAAGACAATAATACTGAAATGTCTGGAAGATACTGTGAACTGGCTATAAATGCAGGCATAAAGAAATGTCTGCCTGACCAATGGGATAAGTAACCTAAACAATCACATTCTGTGACATAGCTGAGTTACAAGTATCACAAGTGGTGTCTAAAGGAAACTTTCTAGATTTTCTACTTTTGTAAGAAAGCGGATATTCAAAACCATCACGTCATTCTTACAATTAACAAAAGTAATCTAGCATTAAATTTTGATTTGAGCAGAAGAAAATGGTATAAAGCGAAATGATAAAATTTTAATGAAGTTGGATCAGAATTTGGCGGCAGACGTGGCTAAATTTCAATTGTTTCCTTGGTATCAGCAAAGAGCACTGACTTTCTATCCTTCTTCTTTCTGACATTGTAACTTAATAGTCTCTTGTAAGATAAGACAGATATTTATAACAGATTTTATAATACCTTTATTTACCAGCCACATGTGCATGGAGAGTCAAGTCATGAAATTATGTAATGAGTCGGTATACCATCTAAGGAACTTAACTTATATACGGAAATATCTATATGAATCCGATGCTATAATTCTTATGCATGCCTTTATTACTTCTAAACTTGATCATTGCAACTCTCTTTTATTTGGTGTGCCTAAACATTTGATTAGCAAGATTCAACGTATTCAGAATATGGCTGCACGTATCGTTACACAAAAGAGAAAGTACGATTCTATTACCCCGACGCT
>JAAAKL020017647.1:0-10526 GCA_010016065.2 Carybdea cf. marsupialis auct. non (Linnaeus, 1758)
AGCGTATCGTATCGTTCCGTCAACTTTCGTTTCGTTTCGTACCGTCTAAATCGTCACGTAGTGTGAATGAGGCTTTACACGCATGGAACAGCCTAGGACTATGTTGCAACATCTGTCTGGTTGCCAAGCTTTTCAAGATTACGTCAGTTTGTTTAATCTTCCTACGGCATTCGATCCGCCATTCAAAATAGATACTAAAGAACACATTAAAAACGCAGTTCTTTCCAATTATTCTATTGTTGATTTGAATACTAACTGGTTTCATTTGTCATTTTTAAAAGCTTTTTACATTAAACGATTTTCTTCAACAATAAACAAAGGTTTGAAGGCCTCAAAGGAATTGCAATTATATTCGTGATATTTGTTTCTTTTGCCAGTCTTTAAACGTTCGTTAGTAATAGTAACGCATTTTGTTTATAAATGATGTCACTGCTTTTTGTGATCACTTGTTGAGAAAGACACGATATGTAGCTGTCAAAATATACAATATTAAACATCATATATTCGTTTTCTTTGAATTTTACATCATAAAATCAAGAAAATGCTTCTATTCGGTTTATGTTTTGTTTTATTTTATTTCAAGCATATTTTTGTTTTAAAAAAGTCATTTTAACCATTTAAGACGTTTTCTTAACCACTTCAAGTATTATATTTCCTTCTTCTTTCTCAGAATTATAAAGCATCTGAAGATAAAACCCTTGAACATACTAAAGCACTTCACAAGAAAGAGAGTCAGCCTCAAAACTGTCCTGTGTGGGGCCGGGGATCAAATCCAAACCCCTTGCATACAAGTATTATTCTAAAGATCTTATAATCAAATGTCTCCCGTATGACTCAAGGTAGGGCTTCTTACGAAAACAGGCAACGTGAAATTAATTTTATACTGGCAGCTCTAATGGTCAGTTTTCGTTCCAAGTAAGGAAATGCAAAGATCTTTCAGAAGGTATAAATTCAATATTAAGAATAGTTACTCGTCGAGATAGAAATGGATGCAACCATTAGAAAAGCATAGCAAAGTTTTTAAATATCGTATCTAGACTTGAAGCCATGTAATCTACAACTTTATAATGGAACATCATAAAGAGGCAGGATGAATAGTCTTGATGAATCGTACTTCTACTCTTGTGTAACCTCTAGGCAGCCAACTAGTGGAGCATCCTGATGTTTGTGACCAGTAGACAACAACTCGTAGTTAGAAAACACGTCAATTGAAAAGTTACATGATACCTTGGATAGCTAATTCAGGCATACCATTACTAATGAAAGTAAAAAAAAATTTACAGTTCCAACTCCTGTTGAAGCATGTCCTTATAGCATCTGCCGATAAACGTATGATCTTTATCCAACTCACAATGGTATCGTTCATGTAAAAATTGCTACGATCGTACGATGCTTCTCTGTCCCTTTGATGGCCATCCTTGATCCTTTCTTACACCAGATAGCGTCTATTGAAATGAAACAATATAAATTTGTTAAATGTAGTAGTGGTGGTGTTTATGTAAGTCAGTGATCGTATATTATGTAGGGATATAACCCAGATTAACAATTAAAGGCGAAGGAGTCTAAAATCAATTTTAAAATGTTCTTATTGATCTTTCCATGTAAGCATCTGCTAGAAAAATCTCATTGATGCCATTTTCATAACCAAGAATAATATCTATAAATTTGCAAGCATCTGGCTAGCTGGATCGAAGTTTTTACTTGAAGTTTCGAAACTGTGCTGCCTCATTAGAACAGGATGTTGAGCCACCGTGACTTCCTGAAATCCTTTAGAATTTAGCAACGTTTGTTGGTTATTTTGTTACGTATTAATTATATCATAGCCTCGCTTTCATTATCTCACTTTCGTTTAATGATGTTAGCTATTTCCTGTACGTAATTAGTCATTTCCTCTTGTAAACCTATTATTCTTTGTATATACTGTCCTCTGCTTTTGCCTGAAGATATCAGATTTAATCTTAGTTAACTTGAGTTCAGACGAGTGTTGCTTTCGCTCTCTTTCAACGATTATGCATCTATTACGAGTTTAGTTTCTCCGACAACATTGAAATAAGCAATCAAGAGAGAGGAAATAAACGCTTGCTCACGATTTCTCTATCGAATACCAGCTACTGATAGTCAAGAAAAAGTGAATTCATGGTCTAACAACGATAGAAATAGTAGGCCTAAGCCATTTTAATTCCATGAGGAATAATTTGCAAGTCACCATGTCCTAACCTAGGTTCTAATGCTATCCCTTTTGCAGCGTCTAAATTTTTGAATCATACAACTTCTACTCGAAGATAACCTTGTCGATAGATAACCATGCAAATTCTATTCAAATCCCTGTAAATATCATGAAAGTTGTATATTAGCCAGAGTTACATTCTCGTGCTAGAGATGTGACATGTAGGATTTGGATTCCAGATTATTTCTAGATAAACAATAGCAACCCTTACCTCTGCTCCTAGCTCGGCTAGTAACTATTTAGTGTAACTATACGAAAGAGTCTCGACAGCCATATTCATCGTGACACAAGGTTGATGTCGATGGTTTTCCGTTCTCCTAATTGAGTGTGGCTACTGCTACTCTGTATTTTTCGATCCACCGACTCCTCTGGGAACGATATAAAGCTTTCATCTACGACAGCAAGGGCAAAAAAACGCAAGGTTTAGTCTTTCAGCTCTTCTAGTGATACGGAATGGTGTATGCTACATAGCAGCCGAATTAAGATTCTACTAACAAACGAACTTGAAATATAGGAATACTTTCGTAATTTACCTTTCTTGTTTGAAAATAGCAGCTAACCGGTTTCATCTCTAAAAAGAGTGCTATCTGTCTCCACAACTGGCGAAAAGTAGCGAAACGGATCTCAAAAAGACACGATGTAAAAATTTCTCTCTCAGCTCCTCACAACGCTCGTGCTTGCTAGATCGATGGCCAGATTAATGACCAAACTCGTGAACAGATCTCGTTCGTGGTCAGATTTTTTGCCAAATCACAGCATGATCAGGGTATTGAACACGAATTGAAAACGCACTGTTCATCAAATATCTTCTATTCTTCTATATCTACTTCTATTGAAAGCTGATAAAGCATCGCTTTTGAACAAAAGAAATGAATTAGTGTCCAAATGCCGTCATGTAAATCGTTTCATTGTTTGTAACTTTGTCGGTATTACTTAAATATGTGTGGTGTAAAGTGACTTGTAAATTTGCCTGATGATCGTGAATACGTGAAACTCAGAGTAGCGAATTTCCATATCTCTTCCTTTAGTACCTCTTTCTATACTGCTCTGCATTTATGTATCGAGCACTCTCGTATGTTGAGATAATCGTCCTGATTATAATTAAGTATATACATATATATATATATATATATATATAGACAGATAGATAGGTAAACATGCAGATAGAGGAGAAGTGGAATTGCTTTACTTACTTTTTACCCAAATGCCTTCTGATTCTTTAGGGTACGCAGCCTATAAGAGAACGCATTTACTCATTGAGTGAAAGACAAAATATAGTACGAAAGATAAAAAAGTGACACAAGTAACATGTGATAAGAATAAAAAAGTTTCACCATAAATAATTTATCAGCATTGAAAGGTGAAATGAAAATCCATAAGCCATTAGCAAACTTTTGCTAAGTTAAAAATGAAAAACAGCAAAGAAGCAGAAAAGGAAGGGGACAAGGGAGGAGGGAAAAGCTACGAGGAAAATACAGGAAGATGTGCAGCCTGATTCATTTCCAAAGGTTAGTGATGCATAATTATATTTACTTGACAGTAAAACAAGAAATGAATTTCTCTTATCTATGCACAATTTACTGTAGCAGAGATTATTGTCTTGATAGTCATTGTTATAAGAGTACCGATGTGATGAACTCGTCTCTCCTAGGGATTGCCTGAATAGAAGTCGCGAGCCAGATCACTTCAGCTGAAGTTGAAAACTATCCGATTTTCTAAGTGTATTTTGTTACGGTTACATAAATACAATCACAAAGAGAATCACTATTTATTACTCTAAAATTGTTTTTCATGTTTTACTGGGTCACACTACTGTTATCTTCAATTTCTGAGGTTTTTTTCGTAATTTATTTACAACAAAATTGAAGGCTCTAGAAGAAAGACTTAAAAGACAATTTTTTCTCTCGTCGAAAAGAGGCACTTGTACCAGTTAAGCATGATCCCCCGTACTTTTACCGATACCTCACAGAAAGCGCTTACTTCACCAATGCTGCAATAAACAGAGAATACAAAATTGTTAACATAAAATGAAGAAATCAATAAATTGCTGAACTTACCATTAACAGGACAGTGAATACTGCACAAGAAATAATTGAAGTCATCATGTATCCTTGGTGTGGTTACGAAACCAAACTGTTCTTTGAAAATCTCTTGTTGTTCCGAAGAGTGCTAGTTGATGCTCTAAAGACCTGAGTCTGATCAAAGTAGGTTGAGTCAAAGCATATCATTATATAGAATTTGAGAGAGGGTGGTAACCATGTAAAGAGAATAGAGTCTGGATGCGATTCAGGCAGAGATCAAATATTAGATCAAAAGATATGAGTTTTGTAATCATAAATGCATAAACCCCTCCCTTTGTTTGGGCACATAATGAGCTCTACTTTAGGAAATATTGGAGTATACTTTTAAGGTATTATTTTTTGGCAGCTGAATATCTATAAGTTTCTTTCAACGGTCCTGATTGATTAGAATTTTTTTTCCCTAACGTTGAATAACTGAAGATGCTAGAATCATCAAGAATAGTTTGAATGAGAAGTAGAAATTTTGTAATTAGGTATGTTTAGAATTCACACCGTGTCTATAGATGTAGGTACTCAGCTGAATAGAGGACAATTTTTAATATCCACATGCCAGAGTTATGCTCCACCTTCCAAGTCTTTAGCTGATGCCTTCTGACAGTTTGTAAGTGGCATGGCCCTTTATTCTTTGTTCTCAGGAAAGCCCAAAATGGAGGAAGAACAATGCGATGTCAGTGCTTCATTGATGCAGTTATAGGGACATTGCTGCCATATTTGTTTACGTGATCAGCTGCATGCATGAAAAATTGTTGCAATGTTTGCCTGTATACAGCTGAATTGGTCCATATTTTCCTTTAAAGTGTCAGGTAAGAATACTACCTCTAACCTATGGACCAGTAAGAAAAGTAGTGGATTTTGGATGTTAAACCACATAGAAATACAAAAAACTTGCACGAAACAGCGAAAAGTGTTTAGTGCTGAAAAGCTTTTTTCGCCTGCCACTCCTCAGAGTACAAAATCGTCAAAATTGAGATTAAGGAGAAATAAATGAAATTTATACCAAACTGTATTTTACCGAGCCGTCCTCGAATCCGTACACATCAAAGCAGGAACACCCTTGCTTTGCAAACAAACAGAATTTGTCTTTTCATTGGGCCTCTTCGGTTAACCATTCGGTTCCACAGACAGACTGATTTTTAGAAATACAAAACAAAAACCTACATCCATATCTATGTTACAGCAACAATAATGGAATGCCTTTTAACGACTTAAAGAAAAACCAGACGAGGGGTCGTACCTGTCAGCTGGTAATTTTCTCCAGCTGTGTTTTGCCAATCTGAAAATTGTAAGGTTGGAATGTGAATTACCCCCTTGTCATGAAAATTTCTTTTTTTGTAAAGTAGTTAATAGAGAAAGTAGTTGCAGTGTAATTCACATTTCTACTGAAATAAGTTGAATAATTTAATGGGTAACAGTTTGCCTTAAATTGTCCGTTCATAATGGTTAACGGCTAGGGTCCACGGACAGAGACACTATTCTTCTTCAATGCGTTCTTTGTCTTGCAATGTTAATACATCTCCTTTATGAGAGGTCTTTTCAATCCTTGATGTCGTCTGTTCAGTTGCTTTCACTTTGTCGTCTACTTTTACCCCTTCAATCATTCCCTGCACGATCAAGGAGCAAAGGCTCTTCCTGATGATGGGTTCAAAGAAGCAGGGTTCACACTTTCTATCTCGTTGACCGGCATTCTAAAACATTCTGCCAACATCCTCTACTATCAAGTCGTTCTTGCTAAGCTCTATCAAACTGACTTTGAGTAAACGTTAATAAAAGAACATCCCCAAAGCCTCGAGGTTCTGTATCTCTTTTTTTAGGGTCCATCCTATGCAATCGCATAAGGTGGTCATACTGGGCAACCTGAATAATCCGATTTTCAAATTCTTGCTGAGGAACCAATCCTTCCAGATGGGCTCTACCTTATTCAAGATTAACTGCGCACGAGCAAGCCAATCATTTCTCAATGTGTCTTGGTCCCTTTTGCTATCTATGATGATCCTAGACATTATATAACTTCATAGCCAACTTGATCAAGTCGTTGGTTACCCAGGTTTATGTTCTACGTTTTCATCCTTAGGGTCGACATTACTTTGCTTCTTTGGCATTTATCTTTTGGCAATGTTCCTAAGAGAACACTCTCTTCTTTTGTCAGGAATCACTGTAGAGCTTCGGAGGAGATGGACAGAAATCAATATCGTCTACACAGCTAAGGTTATCAATGTTTTAGCTATTAATGAATTTCACTATTTTTAAAGTTTTTTAAAGTTGAATGCAGAGGGGTGCTTTACTTGCATGACTTCTGAGTGCTATAGTACAGTTATCAGGCCAATGTATCACTCCATTTTCCGCGGGGAATGGGGATTAAGATGGACTACAGGAAGTCTTTGGATCAGTTACTTGTATAGAGAATCATGATGCAGGGTTACATAAAGAAAGATGACATTTTGTCTCCTGCTACATTAATCAGGTACTCTCATATTTGTACAAATCAAAGGACTTGCAAAAGTTTACCTCAGTTACTCCGTGTTTCACGTCCCACGACGATTCTCAAACTGGTCCTTTGATTTGTATGAAGTCGTCATAACCGTAGTAGACATCTGCAATTTTTTTTTCTATCAGGGAAAACACTCCTTGTTCATCTTTGCGCTCTGGTAAGAATGTAACCGAAGAAGAATACTGCTGTAGCTGCTGTAGGGTTGGGTTTGAGTATGGCATTGCGGGCAAAGACTGCAACGTGGGTACCTCGGATTCCGGATGTGATAACGAGGCCAGGTTGTGTTGTGCAGACATCAAGAAGGATCATAGACTGAGAGGTAAGATTTCTATATTACTAAAGCATGTAAGGATGTGATAACGAGGCCAGGTTGTGTTGTGCAGACATCATGAAGGATCATAGACTGAGAGGTAAGGTGTCTATATTACTAAAGCACTTAAGGTGTTTGGATAACAGGATTAGATATTATCCAATATCATGCGTATCAACCGTTGCAAAGTTCTCTCTATAACAGGGGAAAATATGATTTGACGTTATGACGTCAACACCTACTAACACCTAGGAAGTAACATCCACATTATATCATTTTTGATGTGAGGCTGGTCCCATGAAGTCGAGATTCGTAACACAATGTACTTGTGTTAATCATCATGCGGTTTTTGTCAATTGATTTTTTATCATAAAGGAAATGCCGTATCAAGAGAATATGAATACGTTGCTACAGATAACAAATGTCGCGTCACTCATTCAGGTCTTATCTGTAACAACCCGTTCCAATCCTCCCTTTCCCTGTATATTCATCCCTTACGTCTTCTACCTACACTCGAAAACATTGGCGTGACCAGTGTCTGGCGAAAGGAATAACTAATATGAATCCGTTACCCGAAGCAATTTCCATTTTCGGTGCACTACTCCAAGGAAGTTTATACATTATGGAAATTTCAACATACTGTTTGAACAGTTCCACAAAATTGACAGCTTACCTTTAACCATCTCCTCCTCTGTATTTGGTAGGAGGACAAGAAGTGCTTGTTCATCTTTCTCATACCTTGAATACAATCGGCGATAAATAATTAATCAAAGGTTGTTACACTACAAAAAAGCCACCAGAATAAAATACGATGAGCCTGCTTGTTTATTTCTTTAAATAGAAGGGTAGGATCGAGCTATGAAACTCTTTTTTTCTCTCTAGCATGTGATTAAGCCGCCGTGGTCTAGTGGTTAAGGAATCGGACTCAAATGCCAAAGGTTGTGGGTTCCAATCCCGCCTAGCCCGATATTAAAGACTATCGATTGGAGAAGGTGATGGGAGACCACCCCTATGAATGTGCTCTCTCCCCAGGACATTGCTAATTCAGGTTGGGCAATAGGCTATGCTCGAAATCGAGTATGCCACACAAGCAAAAAAAGATTTAAATTCTTAAAATCCTGAGTGGATTTAATATTTTTTTATCCTTCAGTGTTACAAAGTGACATTAGCTTCTCGTCTTACAGAACGGGTGCGGTGGAAATGGACATTTCTGGGGTTTTTTACTTTTAGCTTTCAAATTGATTTTAGATATTTTGTCATGTAGCTTCTGATTTTCATAGCTTTCAATTTGTAGGCTTTGCATCGTTTCAGCTTCATCAGATTTTCACTTTTTAATAGATGTGGCTTCTTTTAACATTTTGAACTTTTTGCCTACATTTTCTAGCGAGGATAACTCAAGGGAGAGAAAAAACTAAAAGCTGTCGTGACAGACCATGTTCACATATTTGTGTCACCACCAGCCAAGGATACCGATGCATGTGTAGAAATGGTTATGTACTGCAGGGGGATGCATCAACGTGCAAGGGTAAGTGCCTTGGCATACGCAATGTGAATACCACTATCACTTAATATACCCCTTGACATACCACTTGGCGTACCCCTTGACATACAACTTAACATGCTACTTAACATGCCACTTAACATGCCACTTGACATATCCCTTGGAATGCACTTAACATGCCACTTGACATAGCCCTTGACATAGCCCTTAACATTCCACTTGACATAGCCCTTGACATACCCTTGACATACCAGTTAACATACCCCTTGACATACCACTTAACATGCCACTTGACATACCCCTTGACATACCACTTAACATGCCACTTGACATACCCCTTGACATACCCCTTGACATACCACTTAACATGCCACTTGACATGCCACTTGACATACCCCTTGACATACCACTTAACATGCCACTTGACATACCCCTTGACATACCACTTGATATACCACTTGACATACCCCTTGACATACCACTTAACATACCACTAGAAAATGATAGGTGGAAGGCATCGGTGATATCAAAAACAAAAAGCTTTATTTCACATATTTTCACTTAAAAACTGAACACCCGAAAGTAAGAAAATATAAAAGAAGTCAAACTTATTGAGGATTACCCCCTCCTGGCCCCCGGTGGTTTCACCTATGATTCCACATCAAGTTGATCGGTTCTAGGTTACTTTGCTTGCTACTCTGTTTCTCTCCTATTTCTTTTAATTTCCTTTTCCTAACCTTCGTTGTGGTCGTGTTTCTTTGTTTTGCTTACTTTCTTATGCAAACTCCATTCCATACTTCTCATAGCTTAATCTTCATATATTGCCTATATTGCATCATACCATACTGTACGATATCCTAATAATACCAGAATACATCATGTGGTGTAACACATTGCATCATATCTTGTCATGTCATGTTAGAAGATAAGCAAACTGCAATGATGTTAAGAAACCAACACCAGTAAGTCATCAGCAGCACACCAGACTTCATTGATGTTTGGGCCATTTAAGTACTGTACATCTCCATCTGACTGGCCTGTACTTCATCAGGATAAACTTACTGAGTACTCCTACTGGTGTTGAAAGAGGACAACCCAAAACAGTACCCTAAAACAACAAAAGACAAACAAGCAAGCAAACAAAAAAGAACAAAAAATCTAACTCACAAACAAACCCCAAACCCCCATAACCAACGAAAAAACCTAATAAAATATATTTTGTATTTAATTCATAGTAGACTGCATTTTATTGAGATATTAGCAAGGGATAAACCACATCCTACAAAGGTGTCTTCAATTTACAATTTAACCATTGCTTTAACCTGTAATTGGGATTACTCATCTTTTACCGGGTTTTATAGTCGTTACAACATTAAGTATAACTCTTAAATTTATGGTTTGTGCAGGAACAAGAGCTTGTCCAGTATTGTTAAATTTTACATCAATTAAGATATTGAATCCAAACCCAAATATTAGTTATGTAGCTGGTGAAAATGCCCACTTACAACGTCTGCGAGATTTCACGAGAGTGCTTTACCTCTCGTATATTCTATCACGAGTATCATATCATTCAACAATTTTCTTACATTAGTTATATTTGATTCCAAATAATCATTTCTCTAATGTGCTGCGTGGAAGCAAAGGCAAGATCTTGGGAAGCCCCGCAATTTTACGGAATTGCTTCTGGAAAAATGCTACAGATTTTTATACCACATTGCAGTTGCTTTCTCAAAGTGCTTGATTGTAAGAAATGCCATTGCTTCCTCTTCATATCAATTTTTGTAAACAAACTGGGGTTGAAACGGTATGCGGAGGGAAAATGATGACGTCACAAATCAAAAGTTCTAGAAATAGTACAATCTGACTCCAGATATCAAAAGGTGAGTTTTGATTAGGCTGTTTCCCAAAGTAGCAGACCT
>JAAAKL020017648.1:0-10526 GCA_010016065.2 Carybdea cf. marsupialis auct. non (Linnaeus, 1758)
ATGAATGGATTAGTGAATGAGTGAGTGAGTGAGCGAGCGAGTGAGTGAGTGAATGAGTGAGTGAGTGAGTGAGTGAGTGAGTGAGTGAGTGAGTGAACGAGTGAGTGAGTGAGTGAGTGAGTGAGTAAATGAGTCAATGAGTGAGCCAGTGAGTGAGTGAGTGGGTGAGCGAGTAAATGCGTCAATGAGTCAGCCAGTGAGTAAATGAGTCAATGAGTCAGCCAGTGAGTAAATGAGTCAATGAGTCAGCCAGTGACTGAGTGAATGAGCGAGTGATTGAGTGAGTGAGCGGACGAGAGACTGCCTTCATCTACGTGTACGTGTTTGTGCGAAAGCGCAATTCGTGTGTCCATGTGTCCATGTGTGCTCATCCAGGCGGCAAGTTGAACGTGTTGAATAAGTTCAATTTGACAGTACCTTTGATGAGTATTTAAGTTCTATACAGTATAAGTTAGATGCAGAAAGCAAGCATGTGACATATTTTTTGATATGGAAGTAGGCAATAAAAGAAAATGGTGGTGTTTCGCTAGTGATCAAGACCTAGAATACAATTGAACGTGAATAATGTCTGGGGGGTGGTGAGTAAACTGAATACGACGTATTACGTTGCTGACAGTCGCGGTTTAATTAGCCCACGGTATCTCACAAAGTCTCTTACCTATACCACCAACTCGAAAACGTCAAAATGTGTGTTAAATGACATACTCTAAATATGATCATTATCTGCTCACCTTTTCCCACTCTTAAGAGGTGGTGATGGAGCCCTTCTTACTGGAACCGGCTTTTCAATAAGAAGTTGATCGTCTACATCATCAACCAAGACTTGTGCATTTGCTGGCAAGTCAGTGCGGCTATGCTTCAGCTGCTCTGCCGTTGCAGGGATAACATCTGACGAGGATTCCGTAGAAGGAGCATTGGCATCATCTCCTGTTAACCCCAGAAGGACCCTTACCCGCGCTGAACGAAGTTCCAGAACTTTGTCAGTGTATCCTATCTCTTGAAGGTATCTATAAACGTGGAAAAGGGATAAACGATTATCAATACAACGAGAAGATTTTCCAAAAAATAGCAACAAAGCTTCAACAAATGAAATCAACGGTGCATGATCAACATTGTTACTTTTCAGTCTTGAGTAGCTCTATTTTAGCCGTTAAATCAATTTGTCCCTTGCTACCGATCAGTACTGACACTAATATAAGACAGCATATTAAATTTTTGTGACAGTCAATCATGCTCCTTTATAATTTATTATATTGCCTAGGACCAGTAAACGAAGCAATAAAAGTATTGTTTCAGATGGGGGGCGAGCACTGATGCATAGAAATACGGGGAGATGCCCAATAGGGGTGGGGGAGGGCAGGTAACAACTGGAGTGAGCTGAACCCGGAGGACGCCATGCATGGTGATTTTAAGCATATTTATCAGTTATATATGTTTCAACACTTATAATCCACCCAAACGTTTCTTGCAGCAAAGAAAACTCCAATTATGGAAATATCGACTACTCAAAAATTACTATACTAATTTATATTGATGTCAGGGTGTATGACATAATCATATACTCATATTTTAAGTTATTGTTTACCTCAGCCAGAGCTTACGTTATGCTAAGCCTCAGAAAAGGCATGTTCCTACAGAAAAACAACCGAGGGCAAATTACGCCCCATTGAAGACCCTACATGGGCCATCAAAAGCTTGGTATAAATGGGGATATCGCAGCATCTGGTCAAGAAAAGCAAAGCTTGTAATAACACGGTCCAAACCATTCAAGTGAAAATAGGTCAAACTTCTGCAGACCGAATGCTACCGTACCGTAATCCGTTTACTTGACCACGGCATTACCAGAATTTCGATACGAGTCTTCAAATCTTCCAAATTAAAGATTCACAAGTGTTTTCAAATTTAACAATTAAGTACAAGGGCTATATGAAAACTATAGTTCGTACAGAAATTTGATGAGAACGACAATCTCTATACCCAATTCAGTCACGTTCAGACAATGGAGACATACGATTCCCAAATAGACTTTGACAAAACGAGTTTACAATTTACCTGTAAACATGCAATCAAGCCACTCATTCAACAATTTGAATAATCGTGTAGTAAGGCTGCTATTTGGGGCGCTACCTTTGATGTTTTTGATTGCTTCTACATGAGAAAGCATCATTGTTCAGTATGAAATTAACAGCCAAAGATAAATAGTGCTTTAATTTATAATGCTATTTTTAAAGCATTAAGCAAACCATGTTTACATCCCATGTTATCTCTTCTGCATAGAAATAATTCAGCTTACATTTTCGTACCTAACGAAAACCCAAATCTTTGTGTGCTGTCGCTAATAAGATCTTGGTGGCTTCATGGTCAAAGGTATCACGGCGGTTCAGCTTGACGTCTCTTCTTTCCCACGGTCCTTTCATAATTATGACGTTTCTTGGTTTGACACAAAAGAGCCAACTAAATGGCCTACTCCTGATAAGTCACGACGTCCGGTTCCGGTAATACAGCCCCTAGAATACTGCAAACACGCACGGTGCAGTATAGCTACGAATCCTACCTCCTGACTTGAACTCCGATAATTTCTATGATAAACGTTAACTTAAACAATACATCGTAAGAACAGTACTACACGAGAGTTGCAAAGATATTAGGATTCCAAACTGGGGCTCAAGCTTAGAAGGGTTAAATGGTCTGTCTAGGTTTTACTAATGATACTACTTCCACATGGTAAACTAAATGGCAAGCCTATTTTTATGAAAGGTACCAAAGACGAATGAAGGATGGATCATATTCTTGAATGCAGAAAAGATCTACGGCAGCGAAAGGTTAATGGAAAAGGTAGTGCTGAAGACTATTTTAAGGTTTGAAGTTGGAGATCAAGTTTAGTGGGGTTACATGATCTAACTAAGTAATACTGATGACACTACGTGGAAAACTAAACGGCACTCCACATGGAAAAATAAACGGCAAGCTCATTTTAATGAATGGTACCAGAGACCTATGAGGGATGGATCATATTCTTGAATGCAGATTAACGGAGGCGAAAGGATAATGGAAAGGTAGAGCTGAAGATTTTATGGTTTGAAGTTGGAGCTCATGTTTGGAAAGTAAACATGATCCGTCTAACTTCTAACAATTTTCTCTCCTTAATATGGGAAATAACGCGGAGAAAACTCATGCGTAGCCAGGAATGGTATGCGGGAAAAGGGCACTGGAAAATAGCACGAGGCAATAATAGGCCAGTTGGACAATAAGACATTGGGGCAGGGCACAGATCAAATCATTTTTCGCGGGAGAATTACTGGTTCTATGGTTGCATCTTATGGTTTTCTTTCCATTTTCATCAAAATTACTCATCAGAAACCACTACTCATTGAATCCAATATCCTTTATATAAGCACCCTATTCCACCAGTAACTAAGGTGTTCCTTGTCAAACGCTCTAACGTGCCTCTTCCCTGTGGGTTCAATTTTTCAGTGTCTTTTTTGCCACTATCTTTTTCCACTACCCATTTTCAAGTGCCTTTATATCTTAAGAGAAACAGAAAGTGAACTTACCTGATGGACAGCGATACGACGCCTCATGACTCAAGGATATTAAGTTTCAAGTTTCAAGGTGGTACAAGTTTTAGAATTCGAAGAATTTGCCATATTTGGCATTAAGTTAACAACAACAATATCAAAAAACTGACAAAAAACCAAGAACTATGGCGCAGAAAAAAGATGTCTGTATCTGTACTTACTGTCGAAGGATATGTCTCCCTTGCCGATAATTAAAAGAGACTGCATTGGCCCTTGTTAAGTCATTTGTTGTATCCAGTAACCCATCATCTCCTGCATCATCCTTGATGTCCGGTAATTTTAAGTCTGTTCCATATTTTAATTTGTGGAATTTTTGCCTGGGGACAAACAGTACCTTAATTATTAATCAAAACAACAAATATTGTAAGATAAAAGCCCAAACTGCAGCTGCAAAATGAAAAGCTAAGAATGTGGAGATTGGATTCGACTGAGAAAAAAAACAACTCTGGCCCAGTACAACTCGTACATCATCAGTTTATCTTGGAAAGCGATGGCAAAGGAAATTTTTTTTAGAATATGAATAGGTGAGGAAGAGGCTTGACAATGGGAAGTGCAACTGGGTATCATTAACCAGTCTGTGCAAACATTATTAACTCTGGAAATGCTTAAACGGTTGGATAGCACACATCAAGAAAGTATCACTAGTATATATGGGAGAAACATGATATATCTCTGTTTAAATATGGCACTAGCAAAATAACTCTCCAATAACAGAATTAGTTCACCATGTCTTGAGACAAAATGGTGAAATTTCTGGCCATTGAATAGAGTACCAGGTATGCAATTAATGGCAGAATGGAATAAACATTTAGTCTTATCTAGTGTTAAAATATCAAGTTGCATTTCCTCATTGACTGCTAATAACTCAATTGAAAGGTAATTTCTCATGCCCTGTTGGTGCATGGTTATTATCATTATTCACTCTTTTTATGTTTTTCTCAAAATACTAAAGCCTTGAACACCAATAAAAAAGAGAAGAGTTGAAAAGAACAAAAAGTGTCTTATGCACACCACCACCAAATTAGGCAAGAATATAATTGCATTGACTTTATCTGGATTTGGAATAGACCATCCATACAAATCTTGTAATACCTCAAACATGGCACTCAATACTGCTATAATGAACATGTAACTGTTAGTGCCGATTAAACTGGTACAATGACTGTTACTATTGAGGCTTCTCTTGCAGAGTGATCAAGTAAATGTACATTTATTATAATCACAGATATTGTGCTAATAAATTACAGTTTCACGTCTTCGGGAAATGTCTCCTCTGATGAAACTGACTTTAGAGTATGAAAAGCATGGGTACCTTCCAAAGGTATGTCTTAAGAAAACACATTACACCTTTCTAATCTAGCTGCCGTTACAGAGCCCAGATTGTTAGTGAACATATACTATTCCTTAGCTGTTACATCAACAACTGCAAGAAAGACATTACTAAGAAGATAACAGTAAGGGAGGCAGTGTCTGGATTATTTTCAAGTTGAAATTGTATTTACTTGAAAACTCCTCACACCGTCTCAAATTGTGTTAACAGCTCATTTGCATGGTGTATAAAGACAGTTCAATTGTAATGGATCAGCACTGGGCTTTTATCCTATAACGATCATGACACAGTTTAAATTTGTGTGCACATGTAAATTGTCTTAGGGATACTGTGGTTACAACGTCCTATTATTTCCACTGCTTAACGGAACAGTGATGACTTTCCAATGCTGAACAATGACATATTTTGAACAATGAGATGATAAAACTACCAACTCAAAAAAGATGCCTCCACTTTACTGCCAGTTTCATACGAAAAAAACTTCAATACTGACTGCCAGTAAGACAGATATTCAACTTCAGGTTGCTGCATGAAATCATAGTACTGCAGCTGTCAACTTACAAGACTTTTTTTCGGACTTCAGATAACAATCTATTCATGTTTGCCGTTCCCTCTCTGTCTCATCTCTGTCTCATCTCTCGAAACATAGTTCACACTCCACTCCAGATGAGAGAGCACAGTAACTCTGGGATTGAGGCAGACAAGCTCAGGGTAGGTTTAAACTCACGACCCTGGGATTGTGAGCCTACCACTATCCCACTACTGTTATACTTCATGGATTTTATGGCACTGTCATGCAGCTGCATCCTCATAAGCATTTTTGAGCCCTCCTACTCATTGAATCGACTGATGTAATAGGTGAAAGCTCTCTCATCCATCTACTCACACTTCTGGAATAGAAGAGCTAGGACCCTTAAAATACCTTGATAAAACACCTCAGGACAAACCCATTTCAAAATTTTCCCAAACAACTCTATTACTAGAGCCAAAAGTCAAAATATCCTGCTCATGAACCCAAAGCTCATTAACATAAGTGGTTTTCCAACCATTCATGTCATCCCTCTCCCACAAATATTAAGTAACCCCTCTTATGAAACCCACTGTGCTTAATAAAGATATCTTGTCTATTCAAAACTTAACAAATTGTCTCATCAGCAAACAATTTTACCTAGGTTTCTTCTGAGCCGTAGAATCAACTTGAGTAACTTGTGAAAGGATCCTTGGGCTTAGTATGCAAGTAGTGTAGACACAAATGATAATGTGGGAATATTAAAACTATTTGATAGCAGCACTGCATTCAAAACAAAGCATGAATAACATAATCAATGAGCAATAATCAAGACAATCATCCTTGAAAAGGTGTTCATCAATGCTCAGGAAGTATCTTCCCTACACTACTCATGTGCTCCTTGCTTTTTTTCCCTCCTCTCCTCTTCCTATTTGTCTGGCAGCTCTACCTGGGCATTACCTGATGCCCTTTTTCTCTCTTTACCAAGTGCCCTTGGGTTACTTAAAACACCTTCTTTTCAATTCTCAATTATCTGCCTGCCAAGCACCCATAAATGGTCATGGTCTCTTAACTAGAACTACTGCAGGTGCCTAACACCTCACATGAAGACAATATCCTTAGATATTGCTGAGCTGTCTTTCACACATTTCTGCTACCCTGCAGTTGTCAATACAATCCCTAAAGGTGGTTGTTATTGTTTTCCATCAACCCCCAAACTATGCAGCAGTTGAATTGCACAGCTTTACTGCAATAACATCAGCTGCTAAACAACTTTCCTTTTATATAAGGATGTTTCATTTTGTAATGAAAACCCTGTTTTAAGGTTCAATCAACAAGAGAGTAGTAACTTCTTGCAAGCATTTCCTTCACTATTTTCTGGGTAGCATCTCCTAATCTCTCGGACAGCATATTAAAATCTTGACCCGAGTGGTTGGGTATACAAAGCTTTGCAACATCTACCAAACCTACCATCTGAACCCTTTGCTCCTTGGCCTAGATGGATCTGCAAATTGTTAAGTCAACCAAATAAACCAAAATTTTCAATCTAACAATAAAATCTTGTCCTAATCAATTGTGGAAGAGGAATAGGTGGTGAACAGAACACATCCTACATCAGACAAAACACATTCTGACGCACTAATACTGTAAGTACTGACAATAAAGCTACAGAAAACTAGATCAAATTATGTTAAGTATGGTCAATGCTTTACCTTTCTTGTTTCAGTGCATATTCTAACATCTTAATTCTCCTAACAAGATCTCTTTTAAGATTTTCTTGGCCTCTCCTTTCACCTTGTAGAAATGCAATCCTTGCCTGAAAAAAAAGAACCTTGCAAATTAGTACCACTTACAATTTACAAAACATAAGTGTCACTTGTCACTGAATTCAACAGAAAATACCATTTATTTTATGCATATTTTGTTTAATCATTCACTCAATACAAGGCAGAGTTGCCACTTCAAGGCATCGAGTTACTTTGAAAGAAATAGAACAGAAAAGTAAAAAGAAAAATAGAAACTTGTAATTAAAGAGAAAAAATACTAAATATTTCCACGAAGATGGCAATTGACATTAGATTGAAAAGTGTTAAGATCGTAAGTAGGAGGAAAGCAGTCTAAAGACAGAGAGTTACAGATCTTGACAGTCTTAGGGAAGAAGAAATATACAACCACATCAAGCTATCTATCAACCAAATAAAGTTACAAGAAACAGTTTACCTTACATTATAGTCATTCAATGCATCATATTCTGAGTCATTTGACCCATCTATATTTGGCAGTACATCAACAAGATGGATCGGGCATACACCATTTACAGTCCTACTGTTACATCAATTATTGTTACATTGTTTCTAGAGGAAATATGAACAAGCAGCAATTATGAATGATAGGATAGAGACAGGTAGAGTGGTTATTACATGATCATTTTGGCTGGTACGCTGAGATACAACTAAAGATAATTCAGCTCTGATTCACTGACGTGAGTCAATTTGTCCATATCCCAATAACAGAATATCATAATCTTGATCCAAATGTTAATTTGATGCATGGCAAAACAATTAAAGACTTTAACCTGTCCTCGACAAAGTTTATGTCTTTCCTAGTTCTCAGCAAAGAGTTTTGTGGCTGTTGCATTGTTCAGGGAAGAAAAATTAATGTAGTTCAAAGAAATCAAGGCTTTCATTGGGTAGACCTGATCAATATATTGAAACATTTTATAATCATAACTATTTATGCATGGTGAAGCCTAAAGTGAAAAAGAAAATATTTGTTACCAGTGGTGGTGAAAATTGGGGAACAGCCTTGAAGAATGTTGAATTAACAATTGCACTCTTTACTGCAGTGGCTCAGTCATGGTTTTTGGTGCAACAGGTCCTACCAGCACCATTTATGTATATTGACAGTATGTACTCCATGATTGCCAGTGCATCTGACTAGGCACTTAAATATGGAAATGACACTGATAGAGTGTAAAGTAAAACAGAAAAAAATGCTTGTGGCTGCATGCTGAGAAATTGGGATTGACCTCCTAGATACCGGTAGTCAACTCAACAACTGCACTGTTTAGTGCAGTGGTGAAGTTGTTGTTTTCAGTGTTGAGAGGTCCTGGTTCAGACACCACATGCATTTATGTTTATTGACAGAATATGTGTTCCATAACTGCTATTATTTCTGCTTGAGTGCTTACATATATGGAAATGGCACTGTATGTCTTGCATGTAGGAGGAGTATTGTGAGTTAATGTGGCAACTAGAGAAATAGATCATGTTATCAGCAGGAGTCATCTTTCTCTATTATCTATTCAAACTTATCATTTCAAATCCTCTCTTCTCAAAAAATATACATCAATATGTATATCTAACAATATACATAGGCATATATATGCATATATACATAGCACAGACAATGTTGGTCAAATCTTGCTAAATAGTGCTGCCAGCTTTGCTTGCATCTCATAGGCTGTGTATTGGTACATGGGTAACCTTTGTCCAAACTAATCCAATGTTTCTCTCCACCATTGTCTATGTTTACATCTGCAGTTACCTAGCCTAGAATAAGATCTCCATGCAAACAATTTGGTTGTCAACTCGTCTTCTTATCTTAAGTTTAGCATTACACCTTGGAAAATTACGCATATCTGCATACGGGCAATTATATCCCGAGGTTTACATTTTGGCAAATGAAATACCAGAAAATCAAAGGAATCTATTTTAAAGCAGTACTGAGAATTTTAGCTTTTTTTCTCAAGAATCACACACATTGGAAGTGAATAGAAACCAGTAGTTCTACTGGATTAACCCTATTCAACAATTTATCCCTTCCCAGAAAATCATGTTCACATGTCTTGGGATCTGTTGATGGTACAAATTTAGTTATTGCTGACTCTTAATAAGAATCTTCGGAGGTGATAATACTATACATGGGAATAATCTTGCCCTGTGCCTAAGGTTATGTTTAATTGTCTATGATATGTCTATGACACAAATAAACAAGCATACCTCATCTAAAAGTAATAGAAGATGCAAGTAAAACCTCTTAACAGCAAAAAGGAGTAAAGCTCTGGCAAGAAGGGTATTTCCTAACTTTAACTATACAAACATTTTTGTTACAGGGCTGTCATGACCCAAAATTTCAGCTTCTATTTTACCGCCTCTGAGGTCAATTTCTAGCAACATCTTTACTCCATTATACTTTATAGATTAGTCAAGCATTACTGACATCTGAAGTAGATTTTCTATGCTGACAGATAACTTAATTTCTTGCTGTACGTTTATACTTTTTGGCACACTCTAACTCCACAAACATAATAAGTTAATTGGAAGTTGCTTTTAAAGCTAAAAGGCTACCTTTTTATAAAACATTTGTGACCAACATATTAACAAATCAAAATGAGAACCCATCCCCCATGACCCAATTATGCAAATAGTGGGCAGAAAAAGAACTTCCACAATTTTTGCAATTTTGCTGATGAGTAAGTGGTGACATTCTCATAATTTTCATACCATATATGTTCCTAAATTATCACTTCACACCTATATTGCCTTTTTCTTCTACTTTTCAGTCTTGTTTACAAGCTTACCAAGGTGATTTGCTATAACAGCAATTGATTATGCATAACACATATGTATCAGTATAAGTAGAAAAAACTAAACATCTAACTAGACCTATAATGGCACCTTATAAATTAAGATTATTTGCTATATAGTAATGTTATGAGGTACAGTTCCAATACTTGACCAGATGGCAAACTTCATGTGCAGGCATTGACACTCTGTTGTCTAAATTAGACACCACTATAATGCCTGTGTAACCAATGACAGCAAAAACTGTCAGTGAATGGAGTTGCTATAGAAACCTTGGCTGCAAACTGACTAAGGATATAATCCCTTAGCCTTAACTTCCCCCAATTTCTCACACCAACCATTAATTTGGTCTCTAATGATTGGCTTTCAACCCTCATGATACCAATCCTAGAGTGTCAAACTGACACTCTGAGGGTCATGAGTTTGAATAGGCCCTGAGCCTGCCTGACACGATCCCCCGTGGAACTGTGCTCCGTCATTTGCTTTCGTGAAGTGGGAAACTATGTCTCGAGAGTTAGGACTTG
>JAAAKL020017649.1:0-10526 GCA_010016065.2 Carybdea cf. marsupialis auct. non (Linnaeus, 1758)
GAACTCTACTGTTTAGGAATACTTATCAAATATGTATTCTACAATACCCATTCAAAATGGTAAAAATAATGATCTTCAAGACCAAAGCCTTTGAATCATAAAAGAACCTCTTTTTTTAATGGACGGCAAGGGAAAGAGTATAACTTTATTAATCAGACAATACACTATGTTCTTTTAATGTCATGTTAATCATATGACGAACAGGAGATTTTCTGGAAGAATACGCAAAGATTATCCAATACTTGGGTTTTGTTCACTACGAAAAGATATTAAAAGGAAGCAAAGCCTCCTTTTTATAAGCCCCCTTTTACCGATGTTGAATACCGATCAAAACAATTTGAACTCAGAAGTTACCATGATCTACAGCTAATGCGCAATTGCTAAACGCGGGTCACTGGTAAACACAGGAGCACTTTGCCGCTATACGTAGGCCTTTTTCTGTGTAGTTCCTTACTTATTGCTCGTAAGCAATCTCGGCATATTGCTGCGAGAATGGAAATCATACCCAGAGATCAGAGATCACATGACGACAAAAAAACATGCTATTCATACCATAAACTCTCTTATAACTGATTTTAGCCATCGTTGAGGTCAGGTTGCTCAGACATCACGTGGAATGGCATTAAGTTATTGTTATTAGGAAGGAAAAACCAGTGCTTCTCAATACGCCCGTAAATGACAGAATCGTGTAGACGGCAAAACAAAGTTTGCTGTATGATTATCATTAATGTATGATTTTTTAGGAGAAACACGAACATAAATAGTAACTCGACGACAGAACTAAAAGATCAGTAATCAGTAATAGGTTAATACAACAGCAGCTAGGTACATACATAGATGGGTAGGTAGGTACATACATACGTGCATGCGCACACGTACTTGTGGTCGCTGTGTTTCTAACTCAGCGGAGGCGGAAAGAGTAAAAGGAAGAGCGAAAGGTATAAGGAGCGAAACAAGGAAAGAAGTATAGAAAGACCACAACGAAGACAGAATAAGAAAAAAAGGGAAAACAAAATGGAAAGCAACCAACAACAAACCACAAGAAATTCTTCCCATACAAGACGCGTAAAGTATTGCGATTCTTAGATTAACAGAGATCTAGCAAATAAAACAAATCATATATGAAGCTGTACTACGTCTATATACTGTGTTCTCCCATCACTTCTTGCTAACTGGCAGTATGTAAAGTTTCGCGAAATTCTAGTCTTTCACCCAAATCCTGCCCCAATAATTAAACACATCCACGACATACCTTTAGATACAGTAACTTATAAGAATATTATGAGAAGGCAAGAAAATCCAACTTTGGTTTCATCCTCTCCAATAACACTGGTGAATTTCATGATGTATACAGTCTTCAACTACGCTTATGTACCCGAAATGTTAGCTGGAATCTCGTTCCTGAACTTTTATCAAGAAAAATGTTCAAATATATTTTACTAACCGTAGGCAAACGCGAGATATTTTAAACAACGGGAAGAGTACCTCATCTCTGAAAACGAATTTCCGATCACTGCTGAAACCATTAAATACGTTTTTGTTATTACATTCTCCTGTCATCTCCAGCTGTTTGCACTTCGAATCCACTCTTCGGCCACAACATCGCAAGTGAATAAGCAAACCAAAGCTGGATCAAATGAAAAGCTAATCATCCTGTCGTTCCACTTCCCACTGGGTGCATTACATAAAACCTAATCTGCACATCAAAAAGGACGTTAATGCTTCAGAAAGCTCTCCGCCTTCCTCAATCAATCATATTTGGACAAACAGTACTCGATTTGTCTCAGGATCAAAGAGCACTGTAGAAATGCTTTCCTCGTTAAAATGTGATATTCTGCGTTGCTTATAGGATTACTGCAAACAAATATAACCGAACATCTTAAACAAATTTAATAATTCTATCCACAAGAGAAAACCAAGAATCGATTGGTGCTGTCAAGGGATCAAGGATTTCAAGATTCGAAGGAAGTGGGTACGTTTATGATAATCCAGCTTAAAAAGGACTACATACAATATGGCCCTCATCAAGTTCCCAATGTAAAGGTCACGGAAAGAGAAGGGTGTACAAAATCATTTGATACAATTTTTGAGCAGTATACTTCCATTGTAAGCAAATTACGTTTTTATTTGTATTCGAAGGGTTTTTTATGTGTAACACTGCCGGGGAAGTGGAAATCTAAGAATTAGAACAAGGGTATTAGGTACCCGGCCTTGGGGTCTCTCTTTACACCCATATATTGTGAGGACAAAATATATCGGCTGACATCACTCTCGTCTCCGCCCTTGTAGAAAATTTTTAACTTCATTAATAAGTATTACGTACATGTCACTTCCTAACTTCTCCACTTAGTGCTATAAAGCTCTGGATAAGGGTAACAGGATATTCCTGATATCCGCACACTTAAACGATTTTTCAAATTTAGTAAACAGTGACAGTAGAAGCTACAAGAATATTATAAAAACCCGTTGTATTTCCTGGGGTATCTTCTCTCAACTTTTGGAACAGGAGGCACTGAGTTGGAACAGGAGGCACTGAGTTGGAACAGGAGGCACTGAGTTGGCGCAGGAATAACATATCTTTTTAATTGTCCAAGGGCAAAACAACTATGCTATTAAAACGTGCTAAATACAAAACAAATTATATTCAAAACTGGTGTTTAGCAGGGATACATTTTTCACTTTAAGGGGAGGTGTTTGTATTGGACAACGGGCTACTCTTCAAATGTTATACCTTTCAATTGGGATGACTTGGAAACCTATGGATGCGAAGATGACACCGAGAATATTAACAGCATGTATGAAGAATCAAACACTAGTGATGCAGTGGACGAAGCATGTGATAGAATTCCTAGGCTTGAACAACTAGGGTTATAAAACGGGATATTGTAAAGTGCGTTATGGTAATATAGGTCATGATCCATAACCTAGTTTGTTGGAATACAAAAACTTTGAATTAAGTTCGCGAAGCTTATTATATATTAATACTCTGTAAATGGCCAATTTTTTAACGTCACGACGACCCACTGCTGCATGCCTAACATGAAACGGATAGGAAACTTTCAAGCGCGGTTGCTTTACAGCTGTATTAGCAGAGCAGTAAAATATCAATTGCAAGTATAAGAACCACCAGATCTTATCTAATTGCGTCTGTAACTGGCACAGCTATTTCTGATTCCATGATAGAAACTTTCAATGATGACTCGTTGCGTCTTCCAAGATGCATATTTGGCAATTAAGAATATAAAGAACACAGTTGCATGTTAAATTTAATACCTTTCTAGTTTTATCGTCAAATGGTATGTCTTGAGGCCTTTCTCTCAAAAGTTGTATAGCTTAAAATGATCCACGTCTAACGGCGATATTTTATCCATACGGTATATCACACTAGTCAATCCAAGTTTTTTTACATTCGGATCATAAATTCCTGGAGTGTAAGTAACTAGATTTCTGTATGGAAAATCTTGTTGGCATTGGCATTACCAAACCAAACTGTCGAAAGTTATTCCCGGAATTTTCACACAAATCCATAAAATATGAGAACTCTAAAATGCGCCAATTTATCCCATACATTGTTTTATTTCGCTCTCTTAACTACCTGTTGCTCAAAAGAGCAATCATTTAGTCCGTAATGTAGGTTAACATATGCATCTTTAGTCAGAGGCTCCGCAAAATTCATGCCTGTTGTTCCCAGTTACCTAAAAGGATGCACATCGGCCAAAAAATTCTATGAATGTGCTCTTAACCAAGCGTAAAAAAGCAGAAAAGGAAATTTTCGATCTCTGGGATATTATTTTCGGTAGCGAAGCAAGACCCTTTTTTTACCGGTCTTGACGTCAGATTTCATCAGAACATACTGGTAATCTGTATATAAGAGTTCATCCACAGCTACGCTTATTGTGTTCAAGTGAAATTTTTAGTACACATTAACTCCCCGATTATATTTTGTGCGATATCCGATATTTTGAAATAGGTAATGAATAGATTTCGTTCTCTGTATTAAGAAATTTTACTATCGCTTTCTATCGTTACATATAAAGAGTAGTAATCTTTTTTTAACACTTCTTGTTGTTTTCATTATACTACATAAGAAAGATTCTGTAAATTTTTAACAATACCTGTGCTAACACTTAAATCTTTAAATTGTCAAAAAAGCACCAAAGAAGTACCGCTAAATTCTGAGCCTGAGGTGTATCGAAATCCTTATGACGTAAAAAAGTCAGGACTAAGGTATCTTCTTTAATGACACACACGACGTTTGACGATAAAAAGAAATGAATAGAACAGAAACAGAGACGAAAGAAAAAGTAGGAGTAGTGCCAAGTACTTGTAAAGCCAATGACATTTTTCAGGTCTTTCTCTTATGTTTACATAGTGTACTGAATCTTCATGGAAAGTTAAAGATTTCAAGAGTAAACTTTCACTTTCAGTACACTATGTTACTCAAACTTAAGACCACCCTCTGACGAAGATATAACACAACCAACTTAACCCATGAAAAACAAAATGGCATCCTTTCATATTCTTATGAAATGTGGTTAAGAATGAGGGAATCCTTAACAATAGAAGGGTTACGAAGTACAGATTGGAATAATAAGCACCCTTTACCAATGTGCATCTATTATGTTGTCACTGAAGAGGAATCCACTACTCCGATGTGGCAAAACGTGTCCAAACGAAATAATATAGCGCTGCGAGGCACGCAGCCACGACCCAGAAAGACGTCCAACTAGTCTCAGAGTGCTATACACATCTACGACCACTCGCTTTCTTTCAATCTGCTAGATCTTTCGTTTATTGACCACTTTTTAGCAATCTGTTTCATAATCAGTACAAAATTTGTTAGAAGAAAGAAGGTCGGTAATCGCTGCGTGTCACAGATCCCTCGTGTATCCAAACGCGAATCATAATTCACGTGGAAGAGAATGTATATATGAATTGGACTTATTATCATCATTCTGGATAAGCAAAGGAGAATGGGTACAAAAATGTCACTCAGCTATATTTCACGAACTGCCAACGGAACAGCAGGAAAATCGTAATGACTATACAAGCATGATCACTTATCTCCCTTCATATCCAAAGAAAAGAATGTTAATGAAATTATCGCTCCAGTATCATGACGTATTATTTTCATTAACAAAATTCAGTCAATCATACAATCATCCTTTTTGTAATCTTCCCCTCATACGTCAAAGTGATTCTACAATACCTGAATGATCAACAGCATTACTACTTACTATATTTCTGCCATCCAATTGAAAAGCTAATCAAATACCCTGATGATAAAAGCCGTATCATGTACATCTGTACCTGTGGCAGTACCCCAATCAATCATAATTAAAAAAGTTGCGAAACAAAACTTGCCTATCAGCAAACTACAAAAGCTCCACAGGAACATTAACTTTCAGGCTGCCTTTCCATTGCCTTTATGCAAAGAACTCCATTCTGTGCCCTAATCTATGTCCATCGCTAGTCCTTTATTGGCAAGATGGCATGTGTTCCGACTTATACTACAGACTGACTGTCGATACGGATGTAAAATCACTGAACTTGGCATGTGATCCCAAAACACTAACAGCACGTCTTTTGCTATTTTTCTCCTCTTCAAAGAATTGTCATTGAAAGATAAAGACGGGAAAAGAAAGTTGTGATGATATTAAATATTTAACGAGGATACCCACTGGGAGACTAAGATCATACAAACAGCCAACAAATTCTCGCCGACACTGATATTAAACGTAACGTCGCTTCTGTCATAGAAGGAAATCAATGCCACGGGAAACTTCCCTCCAAAAATAATTTTTACTTACGAAATTTACAAGACAGAATTCTGAACGTTATTAAACCTAGTCTTTGAACTGATGAAAACAACTATTTATCAAAGATTTGCTAATAAAGGAGTAGACGCTGACTTATTTCATTCCAATTCATAAAATATTAATGGTGATGTTTGCTTGCCAGCTTTATCTGGGTTTCAAATGTGGAACAAAATCAAGAAAAGGTTGTCTGGATGATTAACACTTGTATAAAATGAAAAACTTTTTCAACAAAACTGTGACACGCCTTTTCTATTTGTGGTACTCGGATATTGCTGTTGTAAAGAAGTCAAAGATTTTTGCACACTGGAAACCATTGGATGTGCAACCTTCTCATTAGAATAGGCAGGCACAACAAATGTGACACATGCTGATATCTACATGTAAAATATATGCTTTCGTAAAACGCAACATACAGTTATCAAAAGACACGTAAGCAAATAAGAAGGATTTTCTGACCAATCATCATGAAGTCCTTTCGACTTCTTACCTTCCTGGTATTGCCTTAGTCTCCCTTATGGTTGGATCAGTGCTATTCAACGCCATACCATACTTTATCGTATAATTATCATTTTGCAAAATATAATGATATGATAAGTCATGTTAAGTCCTTCCGTCTTAAAAAATTCCACATTACGCCAACCATAGTCGCATGTTTACCAACGAAATGCGCTAACTGGACTGATCAACTAAATAAACAGTACGCATCATGAATAACTAGTTACGAAGACTTAACGTCAAATCCAAGCAGTGTACCAGCCTTCAAAATATGACAAATTTCCTAACATCGTAAGATGATGGCTTCGCACTAGCATTTATTCGTTGATTATTTTTATTACTAAGATCGGGCGGTATAAAGTCCCAGCAGTAGAGGAAAGCAAATGCTTAAGCGTACGTAGAAAACGAATGAAAATAACGGAATATATAAAGCTAATAAGGAATCGAAAATGCTGCACACAACTACCGATACGACGGCACTGGATATTAAAGGAATTGGGGAACTGGGAAACAGCGGGAAGTCGATCATATCCTGCCAAATTAGGCCCACCTCGCTGATATGAGCACATTATATTTTTTATTGGTTTAAGCGCCGTGCACTCCTCTTTTTAGGGGCTACAGCGGTGCCCATGTACATGGGACTTACTGAGGCATAGAGCACTTTAAGACCGAACGCCCTTCCTGACGTCACCAATGACCCGTCCGGGATTCAACCCTGACCCACCAGACCCTCTTGATCTGAAGGCAAGTAGCTTATCCACTAGACCATAGCAGTTCATATAAGCGGGTTAAGATTACAGGCGCTGGTCACGAGGATGGCCTCGCAAATGCTGGACATAGCGAGAGTTGAGGGGGTGTCACTGAGAAATTCCAAAAATAAGCACAATAAAAACAACCAATTTTTCTCTGTGTTAATGGGAAATCCACGATTTTGAAATATCGCTGATCAAGGAGCAAAAAATGCTAACGGAACTGACTAAATTATAGCCCGAGTCTCAAGGGCCGCCATCGCTCCTTTTCTCTCCCTCTCTCGGTTCCAATGATCATGCTCTATCAATCAATCTCATCTTTACAGCCTGCAAACCATACGTATAACGTTAAGTAAGACATCTTTATGTAAACAGAAAAAAATACCTCTTTTCCGTCAATGCAAGTCTACCCAACACTAAGCTGTCAAATCCATCACGAAAGTTAGAGATGGATACAAATCTAATCACCATTAAAGTAATTCCCTCGTTCCTTACCATCAGTGAGTAGACGGAAGTATAGAAGGAGTGGCCTAACTGTATACTTAACCCCTGCAAAAGTATGCTCATAATGGTGATCTTCAGGAAAGCAGAGGCGTGGCCCTGATTTTTTACATCAAGGGGTGGTGTAAGTGTCAAGGCGGAACTTTTGGAAGAGTGGTGGCTCAGTATAACATGAGATTTGCGAGAATTTGCAAACGCCAGGATAAGAGTTATCATCCTGCTGGCAATCACCACCTTTCAATGTTCTGTAACGTGAATTTCCATATTTCCGGTATGAGATTTTGGTGCTCCCCGATTAAATCATTTAGACAATATTTCACAATTTTAATTTCTTTAATCATTCTTAAAACTTGCTCTTTAACGGTAAGTTGCTGCCCTTGCCACATCTTGTATTTTGCTGGCTGGGGTTCCTCTTTTGACCTTGGCCGTTATGCCACTGCATCCGTACCCATTCCTATCAAGTCTCCTTGGATGGCCACCGTTACCAATAAAATCCCCTCTTTCCCCTCCTAGCCTATCCGTTTTCTTTGCATGGGAAGTGTACCTGATAATACTGCGTATGTGCGAGTTTCTAAAACGAAAGATTCTAGTTTCGAAATCTTTTTACATCGTGAGTGAATACAGATTACAAGAAACATTCGGCAGAAACTTTCTTCTAGCAGAATCAACGGCTGGTAACACAACAATTCTTAGGCTCATTTGCAAATGGCTTTTTCCTTTATTCTAAAATCCAATACTATTATCTCATATTTACTCAAACATCTAATCACTTGTTGCAAAACCAACAACTGCAATTACAACCTAAGCCTACGGGAGACCTTTCTTTATCAACAATCTTGGGTGGATACCTTTACTACAGAGATCCCCTTTTCAAAATTATAACATTGGAAAAGTCACCAGCAAAGCCCAAAACATGACCCCCACCTTCCCTGGAATTATACATCCTCTGGTGAGATACTTTTATGATATTTTTAAAACTCATCATTTCAAATCCTCCCTTCGCAGCTTGAATCTAACTATAAGTTTATTATACTTAGACAGGCACTGTGCTTAATAAGCTAGTGGTCTAAAAACAATGTGTGTAAAAAGGTTCTATATATGTCAATAGTGAGTAAACATAAGATGGTACTGTACAAAAGAATATCGATAGACTGGGCATGAATTACATAAAATGTGCAATGCATCAATTTCTGTTTACAAGATGGTAGGGATGTTCAAAAGGGGTCCGCAAACGGTCAGCGTCCTTTAAAAACAGATAGCTTGGTCACATGCTCATACAACAATAAAGAGAGGAAAGAACAAACTGCTTTTCCCTTTCTGAAAAACAGTCTGCTACTCTTAGTGTAAGATTGATCAGTGTTACAAACTAATAATTGCAGAAGTGATGGCATAGAACAGTCTTCATAGTTGACGTTACCAGAGGAGGAATACATCATCTTAAAATTGGTTTAAGTTTGTGAAATTATGCATATGCAGTCCAGCTTCTTGCAAAAATGTGATGACATTAAAACTATCTCTACATTTTGTCAACGTACTATATCACATTCCTTGTGGTGACATTCAACTTCTACATGAATTCTGTCCTTGATAAAAGTAGAATAAACAATGATGAGGTCAACACATTAATAAGTAACTAACAAATTCTTGATTGTCCTCTTCTACAATATATTTTAACTAATAGTTACAACATGACTGCAATATTAATGACTATGTATTTACTGCCACTCTGAATGGAATGAGACCCAAGTATTATACGGCTCAAAGTCCACCTGAGACCACAATGGACCAGGTTCCATTTGGTACCTTTGTGTTGTAAAGACTTTTACATTTCTCAATATTCTATTGAGAGTAGACAACATTAAACTACTGGGAAATAAATCACAATGCCTGAAGTGAAAAGAAAAACTTGGATTTAATTTAGTTTTTTTAATTGTAATTGTTGGGATTTTTCTGAAAAATATATCATAAAAAATCCACTATAGACATAAACATAAATAAAATAATAAATACAGACTTAACAATAGATTTGTATCACTACTTTTATGTCCTATTAATCATAAAAAATGCTAATGCATTTAGATGGAGGTAGTCTATTACAAATTTTCCCCATAAAACTTTGTTTGCTACCCACCTTTGAGTATTATTTTACAATTATGATGGTGATTATAATGTAGTTTCTGTGGTATGTGGAAAGAGAATGTAAATGTGGCATATTCTGTGCCATAAAGCATGTGCTGATTCTTAAGGACATAATAAAGTATTGACATCTGTTATTAGACATTTGGTGGATTCTGGCTAGGAAAGCTTAATAGTTCTGTCCCTCCCCAATTTTAAGTGTTGATTGGGCCAACATCTTGTATAATCCAAAGATGAAAAGGTCATCTAGTACTGTGTTGGCAACAATGGTTTCATGCATGTTGTAATAGAACCTTGTAGCAATTCAGGTAAACACAAGAAATGAAGAGAAGGGTGATAGTGGCTACAAGTGAGATTTCTATTTGCACCTTTGATGGAAACAAGGTGGATTTTTAACAAATAACAAGTGATGGATTTTCCATACTCTTACTTTTTAGCCTCATCAAAATAAAAACAAATATAAACTGTGGTACAGTTCTTAAGTTGTTGCATTGCTGTTCAATTATATATGTGGCCATGATTTTGGCAAAGTGTAGTTCATCCTTGGTAATATGTAGGCAACAGAGAAGACCCACTTCACAAATATACCATGGTAGATTGACACAGGCACTCATATGGGTTTCAGATAGAGGTAATGAAAATATGCTGCTCTGTGTGTTGTATCATAAATCTATGTTCCATGTTGTATCGAGACATCTATTCATGTGCCTCGTGGTTAGCACATTTGCATAATGTCTAGACTGTCAAGATGTCGAGTTCGAATAAGATTTTGAGTTAGCCAAGTCGTCAGTTCTCGTTAATACTAGCTTCATTTCACATGATCACA
>JAAAKL020017650.1:0-10525 GCA_010016065.2 Carybdea cf. marsupialis auct. non (Linnaeus, 1758)
GTAGCCGAGACCAAATTTCCCCTTCGTTCAATCTGACCTCGAGTCGCAAAATAGTATACCCGCCAGAAACGTTCACATTTAAACACAGTGCCAACAAGTTTTAAGTGTGTGTGTATGTGTGTGTGTCTCTGTAAAGGGGGAGGGGGTGTTTTTGTTATTCAAAGTCCTGTGTACGTGCAGTCGAGTCTTGTCCTACTACAATGCACACAATATACAGTGTGTCAGGTTTAGATATAGTTTTCCATGATCCTTTAAACATCTTAAATAAAAAACACGTTATAATATGTAAAGTAAAGTTTAAGCATTTTAGATTGAAAGGAAGTTGACATCATGGCTCAGTAAAAGAGGGCGATGGAATAAGCACGGAGGAGTTGAAAGCATTTTCAAAAACAACCCAGTGGGGGAGGGGGTGTATATAATAATCCAGAGTAATGATTGATTTTCCCAAGGATTTTGCATTATATTTGTCATGGGACTGCCTTAACTTGACTTGTCTAGACAACAGCAGTATTTGATCTGGATTCTTCTAGAAAATTCTTTAGTTTTCCAGAACATTCTGTAATCTTCCACAACATTCTGTAACCTTCTAGAACATTCTAGAATGTTCTGTCAGGTTCTATAGTATTCTAGAACCTTCCAGAAGTTTCTATAGAACACACTAGAAATTTCCGGAATTTTCTAGAATATTCTTTTAGTAAGGATTTCTGTGTAAACAAGACGAATAATATATATGGCAGGAAAGTAGGCATTTAGGCAACTTTCATCAAAGCAAGGGACACAAACTGTAAATAGAGTAATTGATGATCTGTTAATAGATTATTCGACATTGAGCAACCTATCAGCTCTGAGAATACAACACAAATGAATCCTATTACCCTGTTAATCTAGTTACCCCATACATTTGTTACCCACACGTCACCTTATGTGACATTATGCTGATTTTGTTATGGGAACGTTACTCAATACAAGGGAAGAAAGTGTTTACCCGATTTTGATGAAAATGAGCGGAATAGTGCCAGACCTTGGGTTATATCAAATGTACATAAGTTTTGCTATTACATATTATCTTCACCCCTCTTCCACAGAATTTTGACATTGTTGATCACTGCCTCTTAAGAAATAAGAATAGAGGGGTCTGACATGTCAGTGTCCATGATCATCTTTTTCAAAATCAACCAAGTTTTGCGATTGGGAATAGTAAAGTTTTCATGTTCTGTCCAGCATAGGACGTTTACGTTGCCGTTTGTGGCAGTTTCAATGAGTGGTTAACAAGGCGCGATCCAAGGGCTGGATGTAAACAGTACGAGCTAGCGACCATATACTATGTCTATAGTAGATCAAGCTATGGCCTATAGGTAAATAGATAGACTTTACCTTCACAACATTGACACAGCTAAGGTAGATCGATCCATGAAAGTCATTATGCATATGGTATAGCATGAGCTACCTTGTCTATATAGCTCGATCTAGGAGGAGACTGAGAGGTAGACTGTATTATACATCTGGCCCCAGGTCAGGTCAGGCAGGAAAAGTACATGTATCTGTCAATAATCGTTTAGGTTTAAGTGGAAACCTAGAAACTAGACAGACTGGACGGAATCCAGCGCCTCCCAAGCCTCTCAAGCACCATTTCGCTAGAGCAAACTTACGAAGTAAGGCGCCACCATAGGTCTCTGTAGACATCATTCAGTCCAGGCCCCAAATCCCCGCCCTTCACAACCGTCGACTTTTTAAGTGCCTTCACAATGCGCCATTTACATCCATAGGCTTCTTAAGTCTATGTGCCTCACGGCCACTGGTGGTAATAATATGCTCTGTGCATTATTTTCAATAAGCAACAGTAATGTTTTGTTTTCCTTCGGAGTTATCACCTGCGACTTTCTCCTTCACTGTCCAGTTAATCCGTTTGTCAACAGTGAACCGTTTATTAAATCACAGGCGATACCAAATAAAAATATATAAGCTATTCTCGCAATCAAACACCATGTTTATTTCGCCCAAATATGGAATGTTAAGCCACAAGAGATGCATCTTGGTCGTCTCTGACATCGCGATCGACCAATCGGCGCCAAGTCTGGCAACACTAGCCACATACCGTAAAATCCAAAATATAAGCCCCCTCGAATATAGCTTCCCCTATAAACTAACCAAAACATCCTTCCGAATATAAGCTGGATCGAGCATCTTCCGTTTTAAAGTGAGGTCAGTCGCTTGACGTCATTTCAGTCCCCATCACACAAAGCTTGTAAACAGTGTTACGTTGCATGGCGGACCTTACCGCGCTTTTGAAGAACAGGGGGAGGGGGAGTGGGGAAATGTGAGGTTGATGATAGAACACTTTTAGAATGATGCTTAACATGATCTCTAAATTCCTGACATTTTCACAGGTACGAAAGTAATGTGCAGAGAAGGTGGTTGTGGTGCATGCAAGGTCATTGTCTCTAAAGAGGATCCGTGTATCAGTCCTCAATCGATGATGACTGTCAATTCGGTAAGTATTTAGTCTTCTTTCCAGCACTAGAATTATTATCCTTAAATGTAACACTAAAATAACCCATGTCATGAAATCTTCCTACCAAGAAATAAATGTCGACAGCGAAAAGTTTTAATCAAACAGTATTTAGTTTCTCCTTGCAGTGTGCTTAATCTGATTCAAACGTCATTTGTTGCCTCATCTGATAGGATAAAGAGATGGGGTTTGTGCAAAGAAAACATACTTATACTTGTAGACTTCTCAAAAGCTTTTCACTTATAAATACACCAGCATTCAGAAAGCTCTTATAGAGAAAATTCAAATGTCAGGGCCTGAGATAAGACTGATCACCTGTTATTGGGAGGCTTTTATAGAGTAGACTAACGAAACTTCAAAATACAGCAAACTGAAAAGGGTGTCGTGAAAGGCTCTACCCTCTTACCAATTCTGTTCATTGTAGATGACAAGTTTATGATAAGGAAAACGATAGAAATCTTGAATAGAATAACGAGAAACGTATTGGTATGCAGGTGACAGGGACGTGCCGTCACTGAATGTAATAAGGGCGTGGCCACAACAATATGAAATAGGTATACACTCGAAGGAGTATGGATAACTTATGAAATTCACTCCGTTCTTGTGGAAGCTATTGTCCACGATTCCGCCAAATCTGATTAACGTACATAATTAATAAAGGTTAGTAATGGTGTAGGTTTGCACTCTCGACACATATACTCGGTCGGTGCACTTGGTCAGTAAACTTTGTAGGTGCACTTGGTCAGTAAACTTGGTCGGTGCACTTGGTCGGTGCACTTGGTCGGTGCACTTGATCGGTGCACTTGGTCGGTGCACTTGATCGATAAATGGCAACAGCCTGTGCGCTCCCGAATTTAATTGAAAAAAGTTGCTACTTCGCTGAATTTCAAAACGTCGCTCTTCTTGATCACTGATTTAAAAATGATGGTTCCTATCGTCTAACCTTATAAAACAATTCTTGATGTTAAATTTGGAGAGGAAAACCTAAATATATATATATCTTAGATTATATGTTTACAAAAAGCAGTTACTTACAAAATGCCTAATAATGTTGCAAAACAAATGAATGATATTATAAACGATTGAATCTAGAAGCCGCCTTAAGACAATACTCAATCTACCATTTTTCTCAGTCACTGACAGTCCATCTAAAGTTGTTTTATTTCTTAATTTTCCTAGTGTCTCATACCTCTGATGTCATTGAATGGCTGTTTTGTCACCACTATTGAGAAACTCGGAAGGTGGGTGTTACTGTTATTAGCTTTGTACATACAATCATGGACAAATAGAAGTTAAACTTTTACTAAATTTCGGTGAACATGGAGCAAATCACGCAAGACACTTGCCACATGAAAGGGGTGTCCAGGTCTGGTATTATTTGTTTTCTAGACCTCTCCGCTTAGCACCAAGCAGGTCTGACATGCAAGTGCCCGAAATGCTCGTTTTCAAACTGAATAATATTTTGGAACGGGGGTTGGGGAAAATTTCATATTTCATTGTCTACGATTGGTACATAGCTACATGTGTGAAAATGACATGACTCCAAGAAAAACATTAAATGTTTCTTGCAAGTTGAGTGCTCTAAACATTGGTGATATTATTTACATAGTTTCTGGTAATTAGTTACACTCCGTTCCTATGAAAGCTGAGATTGTAACACTTGTAGGTTATTTCATAAGCAAGATCAGCTCATATGGTAAGATTGGAGTATGCATCACAGACCGGGAAACTGTCAAAGTAACCTTTGGATATGCCATTGGACGTGCCTCGTAATGGATTTGCCTCTTGTTTCTTTCTGTTTCGAGAGTGCTGTTCGGATTCAAGTTTTACTATCCTAGTAACACATTTGAATCTAAACTAACAAATGGACTGGAATAGAAACGGCATTGTATTTCTATTCATTCATGAACTTTTGCTTGTGTTGCCATGTTATAGTCATACATGCTTATCATATATCTTTTCAATTTCTTAATCAAAAGTAACAGAGAAGGCCTTACGAAGATACAGACAAATATGATTGAAAACTTTGGAATGCAGTGTGGTTATTGTACCCCAGGGATGATCATGAGTGGATTGAGGTATGTGGGAGATATAAAAGAACTATATAAATAGCTATAAATTATACATAAATATATATAACTCTATATAAAAGCAGATTGAGTAGAACTCTATATATGTATTCGTATTAGTTCAAACGAGGATATACCAATTTATCTATGAAGCCTCATATCATTGCTTTGAACCTTAAATGCATTGTACTATTGGATATCAAAGGTATCCGCGTTCTGCAGCGCTACATGATAAAGAAGTACAGTTTCCGTTGTTGAGAGTAATGGCCCAGGTCCATACACCTCCACATGCTATAGCAATTTATTGCAAAGAAAATTATAGTATGTGTATCTGTCAATCTTATTCTCGAGGGAAGAAGTAAAAACTAGGCCAACTAGGAGGAATACAGCACCTCCATAGCTACAGCTTCTTTATTTTGTCTCGTATGCATTGCAGTTAGAGATCTTATACGTACCCGCACACTTTATTCGGCCCCTGGTCCCAGGTCCCAGGCCCCAGGCCCCAAACTCTTTTAAACTGGCACTGCATGTTGATGGAATGTTATATATCCCTAATTACGAATTGACGGTTTAAAAAAATATTATAGTGAAGTAACGAATAAGATCTTCTATCATTCTAAGGACCTGTGCCAAATAGAGAGGTTGTGATAATGACTGACGCTGTAAACAGAAGTGATGTAGACTTCTTAAGTTGCTAAGAGACAGCTTTTTACATAATGAATGTGGCTAATCTGGAACAGCCTAATTCATCACAAGAGATAATGGAATTAACAATTAATAAAGTGGGCGGTTCCGCTCTGAAATTTTTTTATTTCTTCCCTAATAGTGTGTCAAAGTGTGAAACAGTGGAGTGTAAATATCGTTCACTTCCCTATTTCTGGTAGATTTTTCATTTAACTCAGATACGTATCGGATCTTTTATCTGATCCATTCTTCCTGTAACTTTAATCATGAACATTTTATTATACCTGTCTCGAAGTGGAGGTAGGATCACGGGAATGTGATTATATATTCGAAACTCTATAGAAAGGTTCCAAAAAGGTGCCTTATAAACAAATAGGTGTGACTTTGATATTGAAATGGAATGTTTGGACTTGCAGTGAAGATCCTATCAATATACATCTGTTAGTAATGAAGTGAAACATAAAGCTACACGGCGCGGCACCCTCGTTTTCAATATACCTATCAGTGGCGGTTTTGGAGGGTGCGGGGCCCTGGGCCGAAAGAGTTTGCGGGGCCCTATGACGTCATGTATTTCAAGGCAGTTCAGACATCGTATTGCGGGTGTTCCAGAGATACTTTATTCCCTCCAGAGGTTATTGTTTCACGTTTTTACTTACTCCCACAACAGCAATACAGGAAGTCAAACACATACTATTTTCGTTGCATTTATGCGTGGGGCCCAATTGTGGTGCGGGGCCTCGGGCAATGGCCCTGTCGGCCTCCCCCTAAAACCGTCACTGATAGGCAAGCTTGTAAACAATGTTACGTAACATGGCCGACATTTCCGCGCCATTTTAACTAATGGGGGCTAGTATTCGTGACCACTCTTTCTCGCTGTTGGAAACAATGGGAAGCTCGATCCAGTCTTTTTTAGAGATCAGTATTGTACCTGTTTATCCATTAAAGTTTTGGATGTTGTAGCTTAGTCTTCGTTTTGCTATATTTCAGTTGCCTTCTTAAATCTCCTGAGAAGATGGCTAAGGATCCAAGACAGTTATTCGATGGCAACATTTGTCGTTGCACAGGTAGGCCAATCGTAAATTTGAGTTTTGTTTTGCACACTTATGCTGTCATGTCAATTTTCCTTGACCGTCACATGACTTAAGAAGATGCATTGTTTATTCTATGAAAGCGTATGTTTTTAAAACTTCTCTGCGCGATTCTACTTAATAACCTCCTTACTTTGTAACACTTTTAAACTGACCGATCTATAATTTTGTTACAGACGCCAATTTATGTCTGTTGGCTAAAAGGACATGACGTATAGACACTCTTTTCTGGTTGAAAAGTAATTATGCCAGTTGTGTGATATCTGTAATTCTGAAGCTGATATTTCGCTCTGGATTTCTTTAAAGAACTTCAAATAAATATCAAGGGGTCATTAAGAAATTCATCATATGTTTGTTTACAAGAATATAATATTCCATCATATTTCACATTTATCGGATATCATTTACTTTGATGAGTGGATCCAAACATTAAAACTTTTTTAATGTAGCCAAGTTCTTTTTAGCTGTACATCGTGGCGTTTTGCGAGAGACTAGTTAGCTGGATTATTCGATTGGGGGTTTGGGGTCTAATTTATAGCTATTGTTAGCTACAGTCGTACTTCTTTCTTACAAAGGTTTGTATGGCATTTTGTAAGCGCTTGAGAGGGCTATTGCCTCAAGTGCTGCACTTGGTACCGTGCCTGTCCCAGACTACATTTGTTTATGTGTTCCCCATTATATCATCTTTAGGTTTTGTTTTTTATCTTGTTATGAGAAGGGAAATAGGTATCAAAATAAATAAACTTTTTGTTCCACAGGTTATCGTCCAATAATGGATGCCATGAAATGTACGGCCAATGGATTTTCGTTGAGTGACATCGAGGTATTAAGTTATTTGGTTTTTTTGGCTTCATCGTGATTATCATTATACTTGTTTTATTATCGCGTAATTATCAATATATATGTTTCTTCTGGTCATAATTATCATCTTACCTGCTTCATCATGTCATATTTATCATTTTACTTGTTTCGTCGTGTCATAATCATGATACTAGTTGTTTCGTGTTGTCATAATTATCATTTTACTTGTTTCGTCGTGTCATAATCATGATATTAGTTGTTTCGTGTTGTCATAATTATCATTTTACTTGTTTCGTCGTGTCATAATTATCGTTTTTCTTGCTTCATAATGTCATAATAATCAATTAACTTGTTTCATTATAACATAATCGTCATTTTACTTATTTTATTCTCCCATAATTATAATTTTACCTGTTTTGTTTGTCATGATTATCATGTTACGTGCTTCATTTTATCATCATTTTCATTTTTCTTGTGTCAGTATCACAGTTTTCATTTTACATCTTTCATCGCGTTGTGACTATCATGCATTCTTTAAATTGCTGTGCGCCTGTTTGCATAATCTTTCACAGATTTATTATAGCAGTTTTTAGCCTTTAATAATTCTTCAGTAAGTAGCGCGTTCACCTCTCAAATTTAATGTTCGATCAAAAAGTTCCAGGTGATCCCCCTGCTTCAGACTCACGGTAATGGCCGACGGTACTAAAAGTTAAGTGCAACCAATTTCTAAGATCGGAATCAAAGGAGTTCCAACTACCTACTAAACATTGTCGAAAAGTTTTGTGGATTGTGGATTGGATACGTGGTGTTGTTGTTGTAGCTTTATCAGAGATCGACATCGTTTTTATTTGTCAAATTCCCTGCTTCAGAAATGGAAACTCGAATAATGGCTGGCATAAGCTACAGAAATGTGGCTACAACGTCGAAAGATGCATGTAGGATTACTATGGACAGTTTATAAACCTACTTCGTAATCTCGGGAGTGTCAGACGACAAGAGATTTTCAGTGGAAAATGGTTCCGCTCCTCCGTGCATTTTTAATACTCTTGACCGTAAACGAAATTCTGGAACAGTCTCTGCTAGATTCTGCAGCTTCAATGACTACAAACCCCTCTGGAGGAGGGGAGAAGGGTACCCCAAAGTCAGAAGCCACAGAAAGGATGTGGTGTTTGTACGGGAAGTGAGTCTGATTCTGGCCAAGAATAGGTTACTTTTTTTCAAGATCCTGCCATTCCTTTGCAGAAATGTATTTAAAGCAGGGCGATCTATCATATTTAGATCGCCCTGATTTAAAGAAATTTGAATTAACATTTAATTAACTCTTGTGTTTGGTTTTATTTTACTTTTATTACTGTACTAATTGATAATGGACAAAGGATAACAATAATTGATACAAGACTGACCTGTGCACGTCCTTTATAAAGATTGCTAATAAATGATATAAACAACAGCTGTCGCTCTGATATATGTGTAAAACGGGGCTTGTTTTACCAATTGCGCGAGTTCTCGAGTAATAACGATGTGATTAAGAGAGGACCAACCAAATTTCTTCCTTTATCTATATTTGAACTAGTAAACCATAGGCCTAAGCCAGAATGAAATAAATGTAAGTTAAAGATGAATACGAACAATAAACTAGCAACTAACAACTTTCGTCAATAATGATAACAACTTTCGTCTTGCGTCTGGTCGGCTATAACGGCAACTGACTTCCGATCATAGGAGTGTCTCAATAGGAGTGTCTCAATTCGAAGGAAAACAATGCCAGGAAGTTGGTGGCACTTCCTCTAAAAATATTCACATAAATTTCGAGCAAACCCTTTTAACATATGCGTTCAATTTCTAACATTCCAGCATTGATATTACCCTGACCATCTGTTGTAGTTCTAAAGGTAAAAGATGGTAGTCCTTTAGCAAAAGAAGCTCATTCCCCAACAAATAATATGACCGCACATTCTGTTTTCAGCTTCTTTATCACGTTTTTAATGTAGATAAAGGAGTTTAAACACTAGTACTATCTTGCCTATTATGATGACTTAAGACTTTTGCATAGTTTTGAATATCCGTATGCTAAATTATAATCTTGCTGGGGCTACCCGTTCTGCTTTCTTTGTACTGCATTAGTCAGGATTTTCCACACTCTATTTATACTTAAATGATTTGGTTTCTGTTTAGGACATATGTCAAGTTAAAGGTTCGAGGCGTGGAAAAGAATGTCTTGACGTCGACTTAGAAAAAACTCGAACGCCCGGCGCTTCCTGGATGCACCCTCAATCTTTAAAAGATTTCTTAGATATTTGCAAGGATTTTAGATATAAACAACTTCAAATACTTGCTGGTAACACTGGTGCAGGTATTTACAAGAGCGAGGTCAAAACGGACCTAATTGTAAACATACAGCAAGTGGCGGAAATGAGACACATTGAGGTGCGTCCTAATGTTTTCATTAATGCTTAATACAGGCAGCATAAATCAACTGTTTTAGACCAAAGCTATTACATTCTTTATCTACAAGGTAAAGTACTTCATGTTTCCCTTGGCCATTTTGTTACTTGTTGTAGTCAAAGGATTCAATTGTAGACCATGTGAGATGATTTCAAGAACTGGCTTTTTGTATTAGACCATCGACAATGATCGAATTTATAAGCCCGGTCTCGAATCCTGTGATGAAATCCTGAATCATTCTGCACAAAGTCTTACATGTATTACAGATGTGTTGCTCCCATTGATCCGACAAGCATAACTACAAAACACCATAACAGCATAGCCTCGATTTTACAATAACATTTTTATAACGTTGTTCATGAGAGCTAAAGACTCCTTACGTCTTGCATCTGCTTTCCAATTGTGATGTGGCCTTACCCAATTTGTATACGTCACATTGGGTTGTTTGCCCCTTTGTAACGCAAAAAAACTGAAGGCAATATGTTTGATATTTGTATTTTCCTCGCCATGATAAAAGATATTTGGGGACTTTACTGGTATCATGTTGGCATTGTCGTATCTTCTATTTTCTGTCCCTATAAGTGGAGAACCTTGTGATTGATAATCTCATGTCGCGTTGCAGGAAACTGAGAAAAGGATTTCTTTTGGAGCAGCAGTCACCCTGACAGAAATGATATCGAGATTAGAGAGGCATCCAACTATGAAACGGATCGCTGATCATATTCAGAAGGTAAGACTGATACGATTACGAGGTTACATTATCAAGAAGCTTGATTTTATTTCGAGCCCTTCCAACTCGTTTAAATGTCGCACACATGAGATCATGTCATTATGATATTGATCATCAACCAAAGAGACATGTATGTTGATTGCTCCATCACTGCAGATGATTGCCGTCTCTTTTCCCGCATCTTCACTGCTTCTTAAGT
>JAAAKL020017652.1:0-10525 GCA_010016065.2 Carybdea cf. marsupialis auct. non (Linnaeus, 1758)
CCCCAATACTTCAGCTTCTTTTAATGTCCAAGTCTCACTGCCATACATAAGGACACAAACATTTTCGCCCCAGCGTCCCACACCCTTCAAAACCGCAACTGCCGATCATTGGTGTAGGACTACATAAAACCCTTTTCTCACGTACAAATTAGCTTCTAAAAGGTTATCTCCCAGGGGAGTCCTCTTCCACACCCCCTAACTACGACCTCCTTTGGATATGTCACTGGAAGCAATACAAAAAGTGTTTAACCTATATTATTACTATTTCCTTGATAGTGGGTCTTAAAACACAATTACTCCCCATACGTTTTAACCCCTCCCCCTAGCAAAAATATATTAAGGAAAGTCAAATTTAAAATTAAATTTAATAAAAGTTAAATAAATAATGAAATTGAATGAAAGTAAACAACCGATAGCTTTACCCTTGAAATCACTTCCTTTTTGTGACTGATGATTTCTCATAACTTTCCAAACAAATGATCAAAAGTGCAACTATTTTTCATCAATGCTATACAGTGCCTTATTTTGTTTTTGGGGTGGGGGAGGAGATGAGGGTCATCTGGCCAAATATTATAATCTGATAGGAATCTGTGACGTCAAGTCAAAACGAGTGCTTTGCTCTCGTGACTCAGATGTTGGGTGCTTCCAGTTGCAACAATCTCAGCAGTTAAAAAAACTTCCGTTAGCTCGTTTCGGGAAGTTAAATTCACAGCTAATCAATGCTCCTCTACTTTTTCTTGTTGTTTTGTTTTTTAGAGCAAATGATAGAACGTCAACCCCAATCAATCCGTCAACTTCACAGAGTGATACTCAAATTCTCGGTTCGTCAGGTAAATGGAGTGCCTTTGCCATTGGTAACCCAGAATATCATGATACCCAACTCTCTTGAGGTTCAAGGGGGAACTCTTTGATTGATTACCTCTAACTTCAAATTTGATCGTTCTGTCCCTTGCTGCAGTCAGGCTGTAAAAGATGGATTTCAAGAACTAAGATGCAATCAAGCAGACGTTTTCTTGACAAAACTTTACAAAATGATGATTTGACGGTGATCGCATTATAACGCTATGAAGTGTAAAGAGTTATGTGCATTTTGCACATTCACTACGGGCTAATACGGAAGAATTTTGTGGCTATCTTAAATAGAACAACATCTAGAATATCCACAAATACTAGAAACTTCATATTTCATAGATATCTACGCCTAACTTGAGTGTGATAAGATATCTTGATAAGTAAAGGATACGCGTTTATTATGCAGTCTCCTTTAAAACTTCTAGAAAAGACGAGTGCATTCTTCCAGTTGAATCTCTTGGCACAACGATTTATGACGCGCACTACTTTGACATTCCACTCTTGAAAGTGAGATTTTGTTGGTACCAAAAGACTATCAGTAGCAGATATTTTTTCTTTGTTACTTCAGGTTGAACTACCGACTATCTATCAGAATGAGTCAAATAGGCCGTTGACTTAAGCTAGTAACCAAACAGGACCTACATAGCTGAAGAGAGGATTTTCAAACTCCTTTCTCTATAATTATATTTTTACGAACAGCAGCACGTTTCTTTTGGAAAACTCGATCTTTACACGCGAGGAGTGTGTTATCCGAAAACAATAAACTGTCGAGTTCAAATCAACCAACATAGAGCCTTGATGTAGCCGGGATTCCTATCCATGTCCTATATAATCCATGATATGGCCATGCCCCTTTCAGAAACTATCACAGCTAATGATTGCCTAATTGTTACATTGAATGTTGAATACCGCAAGGCAATGATGATATTATGACCAGCAATGAAATGGCAACTAAAACCCGCGCCACACCAGCACCCCCACCCCTGCCCCGTCAATTAACGATCGAATACAGCCTACGCTTTCAAGTTCATTTGGTTAGAAAATTATTACACAAAAACTATTACCAAGATAGTTTCCGAAAGTATCAACGCCTGGAGGCGAAACTTGAGAAAGCCAAACTCGACCTTGGATTTCTTCAGAACTGCAAAAAACATCATGTGATACTGCGGTTCTTGGATTTTAAAGTTGCAGATAAGCGACTGAAAATGTCGACAAGTTACAGACAATGCCAGCGCAAATTGTTGGATGAGGAAATTCGAATAAAATTTGGACGAATTCAGGACTTTGAAGACGAGTTTTCCGATACATCTGGATTACTAAAAGCCAATGTGACCTTTATGGACTTGATCCATTTATCAAATGTGTCTATTATCAAGATATTACGACCTGAACGGTGGCGATATCCAGAAAATTTTTCGGGGGCGGGGGAGGTGACCCTGGATGATGAAGTCATTTTAGTCACTAATCATACAGATAACAGGGTGAGGGGTGTCCCTTGTATATTTTAAACTAGTTGAAAATGCATATAAACTCAAAATAGTAAGGTAATACATGCAAATTATCCCTTTAGAAGCTAATTAGTACTTGAAAATAATACGCTTGGCTGAGAAGGTTGAAAGTCTTCCTTCCAACTGATAACAGAATGTCGGATCTCCCTACCAAGGATGCTATGTATCCAAGGCCTTGTTGCAACATGCTATACACTCTAGTATCTTATGCGTTAAGTTATGCGTTTATCTCTAAACCCTGAAGGCGTTTGCAGGCAGTCATCTCAAATCTGATGGAGGCAACAAAATCCTGAGACCCTCCTACTGTGACTTCTTCTGTTTAGCGTAAATTGTATCGCGAGTGCCATCGCGCACGCTTCCGAGTAGACGCGATCACTTCAGTGTCATATATCTTTAAACATGTTCCTTCCTTCCTATCAGCGAATCATTTCTCAACTTTAAAGTATGAATAATTTTGCTCTCCAATGGTGGATCATGCCGATATACTAGAACACAAAGCAAGATACCACTAAATGCCACAAAATAATGCCGATATTCAGTACGTCATCCATGTTCATACTTACCCAAATCAGTAAATGCATGCACTGTATACACAGCGATGCAAAGAAAGCAATACACAAGAAATAGTTTCATCCTGCACACCTCCAAGTAGGTCTGGACAGTTTAATCAAGAATTGCCTACTGCTGCCTGCAATGCGGAGACAAAGCCTACCGTAACAAAACCAGGGGGTATTTTGTTATTCAACAAAGGGATGCTGTACTTTCAAAGGCTTGGTAGCAAACTGCTGGGATGACACGATTCAAACATGAAATAGGCGGCTTGTAGAAATGTGATCCAAATTCCACGTTTACCTAGCTTTCATATAACAAAATTCTATTTGCTTATATTGTAAATAAATAACTACCATGTCAGCAAACTCCCTACTTACCTCAAGAACTAAATAACTGATTAACCAGCCTCTCAAATATCTACATCTGTAGTAAACGGTAAAATAAACTAAAGTAACTGACTAAGGTATGAAACAAGCAAACTACCTCTTGGCTTGCAATCTGAATAATAAAGTAACTAACTGACGAAGGTATCAATTGAGCAACTAAGTAAGTAGGTACGGTAAGTACGGAGAAAATCAACCAACATCAGTCGCTCCAATTAACTAGCTAAATTACTGACTACATCACTCAACCTATTTCTCACGAAGTGGCTTAACCGAGCGAAACATTAACGGTAGTTTTAATAGTGAACCAATCAACTTTCTAACGAAGTAGAAGAGTAGATAGGTGACAACAGAAAGCCAACTAGCTTTCAACATGAATCATATCGTATCATTATTAAACATCAATTCAGTGAAAACAATCCTTTCTATAAGGGTGAACAAGATCCAAATGAGAGTAAACGGTAAACGGGTTCGGGTTAGCGTTTGAAAATTGGGCTACTTTTGGTCTAGGGTTAGGGTTAGCGTTCTAAAATTGGGCTACTTTTGGTCTAGGGTTAGGATTAGCGTTTCAAAATTGGGCAATTTTGCAAGTTTATGGTTGAAAATATAGTTGAAAGTGCCGTTCCAACTACCCTCAACAAAATATAGAAGGAATGCACCCCCTAGCTTGTTTCCAGAGGATAGAAAGTCATTTGGTTTCAAGTCACTAATCAATGACAATGAATAAAATAATTAGAATAAAAGCTTAATTACTACGAGTACAGCTACAATGAACACTTGGGAGAAGTTTTCTGTCTATAAACAAAAATAATTTAGGGTGACAATTAAAATGATCGAAGATCGAAAACCCTTTTCAATGCCATCAGAGGCAACTTTCAAGTGCATGTATGCAAGATACAAACATAACCTCAAGAGAAGTGAGTCAAAAGTAGTATTTAACGTTTATTGACAATCTTCGAAGAGGTTTATGGTATCTTAGTTATCGATAGACTATAAACAGTTCATCTGGTTGGTAGATAAGCGAGATACCGAGAATCAAATGCGCTAGTTTCGTACGACAGGAAGTATTGCAAGCCCGTGCAAGCAGACACGGTCATCGAGTCTGAATAATTATCTTTACAATGCAGTTTACTATAGTGGTGCAATTCTTCCGCTGCTGAGCAGAGTTGTGTGTCCGATCACCAGTCAATTTTCTCTGCATAATCGAGACCTGAGGAAACGCACCAATCTCTATGATTTCTGTTTCCCCCAGAGGGCTTACGCCCCTCTGGGGGGTGCCTCTCTGCTTATCAGGAGGTATGATGAGAGATTGGAAACGCACGTCGGTAGACAAATGAAACGATATGCTCGTGGCATCGAATCAGAAAGGACATGTCGCATAGCCGCTGTTGTCCAGTGGATATGTTCCTTGCCTTCAGTCCAAGAGGGCCATGGTTCAAATCCCGGAAGGGACATTGACGACGTCAGGAAGTCCCATGTACATGGGCACCGCCTTCGCCCCTGCAAAGGGGAATGCACGGTGTTAAAACCGCATCATAGTCGTTGTAAGCTCTATTACACTACTAGATCACGCGCGGCGCAGGGAGGCAGGGGCAATTTTATTATTAAGAATTGTACGAATTTTCCGATAGCCATCAAGTGTGTTATCATGAAGTTTCATATTCACAGTTTTCGGATATTAGAGAAAGACATCGTGTCCTTTCACCTAGCCTGCTGTCTCCTTTTCCCTGATCAGCGCTCGATCTGACTACAATAGGATAGCCTCCGTCTACCGCCTCTCCTACTTCTCCTGTTCTCCTTTTCAATCTGTAACCGTACAGACAGCCATCACAGATTAATGATATACTTAGAGTCACCAATCTCAATTATTTCACATTTAAGCAGATGAGTCTTCAATCTATTACCAAGTGTCGAGTTTTGCCCTCTGTACAGAATTCAGCAAGAGAAGATAAATGATCAATCCGTCTGTTAATAACAAAGTTATCAACGTTATTCACTATCGAGAGTAGGAAATTACATCAATCTAGTTTACATTCTGTCTTTGATCAATAACGAATAAATCGGATTTTCCTAACACTTACCTACGAAATTATTGAGGGTTCTAGAATTTACTCTTTAATAATAATTCTGCTTAGTCACTGTTAGCTATGCATATTCTATCTAGTGTTTCATCATTGATGCCAATGTAGCAACAGTCTGGAATCTTCTTTGTATTTCTGAAGTCTCATAGAGGACGATGTAAGGATGAATAAGTGTCAACCACCTGAACTGAATGAGTATGAATGAACTGGATTTAGCATTTTAGTGTTTCAGTAACACACACTCAGATCGGATACTATGGTATCATGCTTTGTGTTTATGTTTCCGGAGTATCTTTTCATTACTCAAGTAGAATAGTAATTAGTCGGTTGTAGTATGAGCACTCACAAGGGTAGTCGTGTTTTACTGAATTGTTTTATAAAGACGTTGTATACTGGATCATGGTTAAATTTAATATGGATTAGCTTTACATTCATCGCCATGGTTTTAGTAGTCACCTCCAACGTTCTTCTATTTGGTGAGTCCGTTCCATGATTGATTTGATATGTTTTATGATGATCATTTCATGTCACATCATGCAAACCTACATGATAAATAATGTCAATAGACCGGGATTGACATCAGCATAGTTATCAATGTATTCTTGTCCTTCTTTCTCATCAATGTGAGACTTGTTTTTCAACATTAAGGAATTTCTGATGTCTTTATTTAACCAAGAACAAGCATTCCAACAAGTGACGATTTGAATTGAAACATTTTTCGTGAAAATCTAACTTTCACGAGCTATGAACAAGAAGAGCTCATATCTGATGACATATAACAACTGATTTCAACCTTTTCACTGTTTAGTAGAAAAGTATTATAAAACAAGGATGTTACAGCTAAGTACCGTTAGCCGAGTTTCGAAGAGGGCGTGTCAGAAAATAATAAAGGAAGCATAGAAACGATGGTGTTTATAGATATATACATCACACCCTGATTTACCCTTGTATACAATCAAACGATGGTGTCTATAGATATCTACATCACACCCTGATTTACCCTTGTATACGATCAAACGATGGTGTTTATAGATATCTACATCACACCCTGATTTACCCTTGTATACAATCAAACGATGGTGTTTATAGATATCTACATCACACCCTGATTTACCCTTTTATACGATCAAAAGTTGCTATCATGTATCTCGCGATCAACAGAGATCATTAGTTAAACTAAACTACAGGACATATGCAAAGGCATCAATTAAAATATCACGTAACATCTGACCAATCAAAAGCCCACGCAAACCAACTAATGCCACCTAGATTCTTTACTAACTAATCATTTTCCCTTTTTTCTTGTAATTCATTTTTTGATTCGTTGAAATTGTTTAATAAATTGTTATCTACTGTTTGATAGGCCTTTGAAAACTATGAACACTCTCACTTTATCAGTTGAATAACTTCTGAATGAAAGGTTTTTTTATGGTTTAATCTTGCGGATCATCCGCAAGCGCTGCCAACGAGTTCGACCATAGCTGTTGCAAGTCGAGAATTGCGCTCACGACACAATTACACTTTTATCGACGTTGAATTCGTTACCACTTGCCAATTCATCAATCAGCGCCATCTACTCACAGATCTCTAAAAGGAATTGATCGAGCTTCCCATTGTTTTCAACTACGAAAAAGTGTAGTCACGAGTACTGGCCCCCATTAGTTAAAACAGCGCGGGTAATTCCGCCATGTTGCGTAACATTGTTTATAAGCTTTGTGTGATGGGGACTGAAATGGCGTCCAACGTCTGACCTCACTTTCAGACGTAAGATGTTCGATCCAGTGTTTTTTAAAGATCAGTGCATCTACTGAGCGTTTTGTTAGAATTATGATTAATTTGCGTGCAAAGCCACTACGAGGCTATACCAGGACTAAGAGGCTATGACGTAAATCAAACGCTTTGTATTTGTCAATCAATGAGATGTTTTATTAGTGTAAGGAGGGCCTCAAGAGATTCTCATGTTCCAGAAAGTAAATTAGAATTTATTGATTTTGAGTGGGGGTTATGTCTTGTAGATTTATATGTTCCCTAATTGCGCGGCTGGGCAAAAATCATGACATTTCATGCGCAGGATCATGCAGCAATCTCTTTTGGTATGGAGTATTATTGCATTGAATGCACACTGAAATAAAGCATTCATTATTTCAATTTAAAAAGTTTATCCAAATATAGGCCCATCTTTGCTTGGTCACAAAAAACAATACATCTCCGAATCTTTGAGACGTGTCTTTGCATCTGATAGGCTTATGTCACGGTTTCGCTCCCTTTTTTAGAATAAATGTTGAGGGAGTGTCCTTTAACTCTTTTCCAACGACATGCCGTACTATAGAAATCTGATTTTGAATCCACATATTGTTGCTATGTATTCAACCCCTAGAGCATGACTTCAGCTTAAAAGAAAATGCATTATTCTCTTTCAACAGTCGCATCGACACCTTCTTACTTGAACAGTACTTCCACGTTTACAAGATGAAGATTGCCTTACTGTTGTGCTTTATTGGAGTCAGTCTCTTTACAGTTGATGCTTCATTTCTGCCAGGTATGTTACAGACAACCTTTTCTTATTATATGAATATCAAACGAATATTAAAATATAATCTTTTCACTGCATGATCCATGTAACAGCGTAGTCAAATAGGTCTAATACCTTTACCTGAATACGTGAAGAGAGGTCGTTAGAATCTGGCTACTCCTCAGTGCAAGAGTTCCATGACCTTCACGTTTATAAATACAGGTATAGATAGAATTTAATTGGTTTCTTTTTAATGATTACAACCCCATCAAATTTTAGGATCAATGTGAATTGTAATGTGTTTAAGTGTATATGACCCGTGTTGTTATCCATTTTTCAGTATATGCTACATACTTTGTATTAATACCAACACAGTGATAGGCTTCTTAGTCTCCTGAGAAACCGAAGATTAAATTAGTTAAGCTGATATCTTCCTGACTGGCTTACACTAGGTCCACTCCTTGCAACCAAACAAGTTAGACAATTACCCTTTGGATCGGTTACTTACAGAATGACTGTTTTGCTATTTTTGTTTCATTTTTTACCATTTATTAGCTGATGAAGAAGAGGATGCACTTGAAGAGTTTGAGACTCCAGAAGACGAACTCCAGGACCCGGGTGAGTTTTCAATCATCGAACATAACATTTTACTGAAATGTTACTTTGTTGAGGGATAAATTCCAACGTGAAATGGCAAATCGATGATTAACGACGCTAACGTATGAAACCTGATAAAGACAAGGAGAATTCCATGATTCGTACAATCATTGGGGGGATAAAACCTTCGAAAGGTAGTTCATAAATTGATGTGGTTGTTATACAGATAGTGGCGCTGACTTCCTGTAAGGGAAACTGTGAAAATCCCGCAACAAATGTTTGCAAACCAAAACAATCTAACTTTTTTTCTGAGGAAGAACACGTTTTTTTGGAGGTGACCGAAACTTCTTGTAAGGGGAACTGTGGAAATCCCGCAGCAAATGTTTGTAAACAAAAACATCCTAGCTTTTACTGAGGAAGCTCACGGTTTTTTTGGAAGTAACCGACACTTCTTGTAAGGGTAACTGTGAATATCCCGCAGCAAATGGCTGCAAACAAAAAGCATTCTAGCCGAGGAAGGTCACGTTGTTTGTTTTGGAACTTACTACACAATATTCTCCAAAATTTTAATCGGGGAAACGTTTTAAATTCCAGGGTGAAAAGGAGTGGTTTTCTTTCGTTTGACCAAATAGGGGCGATACTTTAACCTTTCTAGGCTCTGATATGAAATCATTTCTTCTCATTTGTTTTCAACATCAGTGCTTACCATTGAATTGCAGATTTATCAACGCTCTGTTTATTCTCTTCCTACAGAAAATGTATTGAAAAACCCATACCGTTTTCGATTGTGCACATCGCCATGCAGAAGATGCAATAGATGCCACAGAATTTGCAACCACTTCCCCCAATGGAAGCATTATTGTAGAAGTCGATGCCGAAGGCGTTATTACTGCCGAACATGCAGCAGGTATTGTTACTATGGCTGATATGACGGACAGGATGCCAAGAGAAGCATAGTATGGTCACCATTGAAAATCAAACTAAACAGCGAGATCAGTTTACAATATGTGTATGCATTTGAAAAGAAATGATTCTGTGGTGATAAATGACCCTTCTGTTCTCTTCAATGACTCTATTGTTTTAATTTTTGTTCAATTTAGAGTAAACGGTTGTCGGTGACAAAAATTTGCGTTTTTATCATCTCTTTCCGAACTTGATCCCTGTCATATCTTGTGCGTTGATAATAGAATAAGGAATGTTCGGGATAAAAAAGATGTCCTAGCACTAAGGATGAGTTTTCAACTACGCGATTGCGGCTGCTAGGGGGTCTGAAAGGGTTGTAGAACAGTAGAATGGGGTCATGGGAACAGAAAAATCACTCCAGATGTGCTATTTCGTCAAAGGGGCCCATCCTTTGAAGCGAAGCAGAATATCTCAAAAGGCGTTTCCAAGATTCCAAAGAGTGCCATTAAAATAGGACCACAACCTTGCTACATGATGTGTACGAAAGTAATAGGCTTTTGCGCTAAGTATTTGTTTAGCAAAGAAGTCAACAGCGATTAAAACCCTACCCCAGCCCCCCGATCTAAAAGATTTTCTATGCTTATCTTGCTGTATCGTCTTCTCCTGTTTGCATCACTGGACTGATGAAGATAATTCTTGCACGGTTGAGGTTGCTGTCATTTCTCTAAATGTAAGAAGCGGGACTAATTTGTTGGAGTGAAGATCTGTCTGCCTATCTTGCTGTCTGTTTTATTCTGCATCTGGTGAGTCATGATACCACGATTTACAAAACACATTGTTAACGATGGTTCTTGTTTTTCCTTCAAATTTGAAGGAAACAATACCTAAGATAAAAGATGCTAAAAGCAATTGGGACAGTTTGCTGTCAATTAAACCTAAGACCATCACCCATTTACAATAAAACCTAAGACAACAATAAGAATACAATAACTTAACCAGATAGTACCGGTCGTTTACTAAAACGACGAAATCTCTAGTGTTGTGGCATCCAGAATTTCTTACCTACCGACAGTCATTCAATCAATCAAGTCTCGTGCTTGCCAGCTGGTTCGTAAATGCATATCACAGGATATTTGC
>JAAAKL020017654.1:0-10523 GCA_010016065.2 Carybdea cf. marsupialis auct. non (Linnaeus, 1758)
TCTCGCAACTTACGTGGCATAATCCTTGGTCTTCAAGTAATCCAGAACATGGGAAACACCTAGTACCAGTTGGTCTGCTATCTCTTGAATCCATGGATTGTTTTCAGCCCTGAGTACATGTTTTGAGCCTGAAAGGTTGACTTGCCCTATAAAAACAAAAGAGATACAACAGATGAACATTTTTCAGTGGTAAGCTTGGCTATCTACATGCCACATGCCACATGCCACATGCACATAGAATGATTCGTAATCTTCATGAAATAGAATGTAAAATGTGATTTGTGTCGAAAGAACTGAGCAAAGGCTAGAGCAAACAAGAAAAAACACTTTAATGAAACAACCTTACTGAATTGAAATGTACAATAAATGACACGGCTTGGTTAACGTCCTACCTACCTAGATTCGGTGGCAAAACTTGCAGGCGGTTGTTTTGAATATGAAGTTCTCGTAACCTCGTTAGTTCACCAACTTCGTTGGGAAGAGAAATGATATCATTTTCACGTAAAACAAGCTATAAAGAGAGAGAGAAGAGAAGGGAATTATTATGTCATAAAGGTTCTCAGTATTACTTACGTACCGTTTTTACAGAAGAAATAAATAGAACTCACAAATCTACTTTCATTTAGACCAGTGATTCTAACTAGTGGCAAACGAGGTTGTTTTGTTAAGCCTGCGAACCACTTCTGAGAAAATACAAAGTTGACTTGCCTAGCATTATGAAAAAAGAGTACGTCCAGCTATATGCATTGCTGACTTCTTCAGTGATCGATCCTCACTCAGCAGAATAAAAACTGCAACCAAAATTACGGGGTCAAAACTTTATATCATGCATGGAAACAAGCCATGCACCTTAAATGAATTCTGACTGGCTGATATTATGGTGGAGGATCCGAAAAGACAGCTTTCCATCACATGACATGCAGCCAATCAGACATACATTTCTGTAGTTTCATCTTATTACTGCTATTGTTGCAGCTTTCAGATATTAAGTGGTCCGCTCATCTCCGTCCAAAAAGCCACGTATTGCTACCAACGTAAACTGTCATCTAAACATCATATGGAAAAGCAATTTCTTCTCTATAGAAACAGAGGGAAAAAAGCAAGTTCGTTGCCTAGTTGGAAAAATAGTTCTGTGACGCGGAGAGCCAATCTGGTTTGCTACTACAGATCTCTCAATGTTCCAGTATTTGATATATACAAGGAGAAAGAACTAGACCGGCCTCTGACGTCCCAACATTCAACAGCCTTTCCCAAAGGGATTGTTGGGTAGAATCAAAAGGTTTCATGGCCTGATTATGGAAATTCGACTCTTAAATGTCGAAAAAGTTGGGTGAAACGTTGCGGAGCAGCAATAGAATGTTGAATCGTTGGCTATATACAAATTTCTTACAAAGGTTTACTTAGAGGCCATGGGACGTAAACCACCCCCTATAAGACACTTTGGTGTGGCCAAGTGGACTAAAATATGCATTTGCCATGGAAGACTTCTTAAATTATGATAGCACAAACAGGGCAAATGAACATTTATAATTTGAAGCGAACGTACGATATAGAGATATGAAGAATATTGTTTTTATAAGATTTGAAAACATTAGTTATGATTTGTTGAATTATGATACCTATGTAAAAAGACAAAGGGTGCAAATAGAAATAATTACTCGATTATTCTCGTAATTTTCATCATCGAAGCGAGAGTGCACAAACTTGACCATCTTTAATGGTCCAACTGGAGACAAACTACGTATTAGATTACAATGAGGAGTATATTCCCATAACATGGCGACAAAATTTCCCCTTCTGATATGCTGCATGAAGGTGATAGAATTCAATGAATATGATCTTTTACCCTGACTCAGCTGAATCACCTGGCTCATATTTAAGACACAGCATTTGACAAGGTCGGCCTACCTGTTTATTGCATTTACGTTTTGGCCAAACATTAAGCAAGTAAACTGATCAATATTTCTCTATATATCAGTTGCTATTTCTTCATCTTCTTCAAAGGCACCAAATGTTTTCCCTTTAAGAAAAATCTAGTAGTACTAACCCATAAAGGCATATCATCCTGGCAATGCCACACAACGCATTCTAATTTAAGTGATGATAACTGATGTTTATGTATCCTCTATTATTATCTGACGCATCACCAGAATCTAAACAACTGTATAGTGATTGTTTAACATCAGTGGTATTATCTCTGACAGCCATTAAGTCTACAATCAGCCTCTTTGTAAGTGACAGCTTACACCAGAATCTCACATATTAGATACATATATATCTTCACTGTAGAAGCACAAGCATGCGTCACCAACAGAACAATTCACTTTTTTGGTGAAAATCAATTGGGGATAGTAGCTTTGTGTATAAGGAAGGAGAAACTTCTTTTTCAATTTCATATGAAAACGCAATTGCCTCAAAAATTGGCGTTTTCTGTGTTGGACTCCGAAATAGACCTCCTTTTATCTCCATCACCACGAAAGTTCTATATCTACATTGGAAGACTATTTGTATGTGTCAAATAACAAGAAACACTAAAGTCACTGCCGTGGTGAATATCGACCATACCATTCTATGTTATGTGCTTGGCAGCTTAATAGGTAATTTATACAACAATAACAGTCCATTAACTATATAGCAGTGTCAATCTTACTTTGAAAAATAAACCTTCAGTTTTCGTCATAAGGGATGACTTTTCAGTTTTCTACATAGAACTATCGTAATGGGCTTAAGCAAGACGTGCAAAACTAAACTCTATTTCAAGATTTAAATTATACTTCTGTGTCGGAAATAAATGATGGTTAAAAAAGTCTGACATTCCTATTAAATCGACAACTTTGAAGCTAATTGTCATGTATTAGTCTTATGGGAGGTAGGATAAACTAGCGCGTATCGAGAAAAAGACGCCCAAGCTGTGACTTGAAGAAAGAAAGGTCAAAGAAATGGTCAGAATCCGACATTTTAGAGCACTGGACGGATAATCCCGGTTGCTTTAAGGACTATAATGATGAAGAAGTTCAAATTATAGTGAATGCTCATTTTAAATTTCATCCCTCGGTTTTTGAATCTATCTATATACTTTAAGTAAGATGTCTCTGTGTAGGCAAAAGGAACTTTTGTTTAAGGCCCTAGTTACACTATACCAGATTACTAGCATATAAGATTATTTTTCATCCAGATTGGTGGTTTGTTTACACTACAGCGAGGCCATCCGATTCCTATGAAGCCATGAATCCGATACAAAGTCACTCCACTGTGGAAATGGTATGAAGCGAATCTGCTATCACTTTTCATACCTTTGATTATGACCGAAGCTGCGGTGAACACGAGGATAGCAGAATCTTCTGTTTCGTACTAGCATTTGCTCTCGATTTGCACAGGTTTTTTATAGAAATGCAGGTAACTGTTTTACTGAGATGCTCACCTTTGCTCTTGTTGAACTCTCTGCTGCTCTGCAAGCTACGTTTTTGCAGTTTCAGTTGACAACCATGAACTATCTTGAGCGACGAAGAAGGTTGTCACGGCTGCTAACCCTTTCATCTACAAGGAGAACTAGTACTTGGCTTCATTCAAGGATTGCCAAAGCCCCTAGACGATTTTCGACTCGTCCTTGACGATGCTTAGGCTAGTGGGGCAATTTTAAGAATGATACTGTCTTACAAGAGTAATGGGGAAAAATTTCAGGATGTCAACAGTGACTTTTGACCGATCGTGCCAGTTACTCGTGTTGACACAGTTTCATTCCAGCAACTCGCAACACACATCGCAACGTCCTAGACGCGGATGAGAAGACCGATTGAAGTACACACTCAAGTTGCTACAACGTTATATTTTCACTAGTTATGCTTCAAATAGACGGGGAGGCTGGAAAAATAGACGAGCTTCTACCAAAAAACATTACCTTAACTAAGATTTTATGCAACCTGAGTCCTCGTTGAAGCACTAAACGCTTATATTGATTCTGACGTCATTCGAGATCACAGAAATAGGATAGAAAGGTGCTCCCGCTATTTTTGTAGCCATGATGTAAAATCGCTGCCCAGCGAGAAGCAATTTCTACAAGAGAGCATTGGATTGTATTTCATTGATAGTGTGAGATAAAGTGGAGGTGTAGCGACGGAAGTTATTCCGAAAAAGTCATCTGGTATAACGTTGGGCAGGTTGGACAAAGAAGACAACAAATAGCCGGGGGTAAACGTCGGCATAGTGTAAGTCCGGCTTAAGGTATCTGCATTTCGTTGATGTAACTTTTACTAGCTTAATGTTACATGTTCTTTGAGATGTCCGAAGTAATCTAAAAATCGTGTTGTAGCTTTTGTAATTTCGATCCCTTTCTTTTAGTTTAATATTTTTGTGAACAATAGAAAATGTACCAATATGTTAATCTGAAGAGAATCGTTGAAAATATTCATAAGCATCGAAAAAGATCTCGATCGGCAAGGTCAACCAGCATGAGTTAAAACTTTCCAAAGACGTGGTCCATCATGATTGATAGAAAAAGATGGAAAAGAATAAACAAGATTAAGAAATTGTGTCATTAAAAATGTCAGCGCTGGTTGACGGGGAACAGCCAGCTTGAAAGCATCAGAATGAAGTTCTCCCTTACACTTACAATACAACTTACAACACAGAAAGGACAGTAACCATAAATTCTCCTGAATGGGCACTGTGAACATCATAGCTATATTCATTCTTGCCTGTGAATATCATACTTACCACTTGCAAGTTTTTCAGGTTCTTGATTTCTGGTGATATCTTCTCAAACTCGTTGTCTCCGAGGTACAAGGCTCTTAACGGTTCTAGTTAAATGAGAAAATACACAACAAGGCTACCACAATAAATTTGATCCATCAAAAGTTGGTATGTAACCTAATGATGCACAGCAGCATCTTTAACAAAAAGGCAAAAACAGTAGACATCGGACAACTGTACTTCACCATCGTTTCATATCTTCACACTTTATCACCTGCGCGTTCTGCTAACTTACAATCTGTCCTTATCTCTATTCATTTATTTATTTATCTCTAATATAGAAAGTTGAATGGCAAAATTTCTTTCTTCTAACAATAAAGCTAAAATAGCTAAAATATACCTAAGGAATAAATTTAAACCTACGATTTATACACACATGACGCATATCATAACATGATCGGACATACAGTGTTCCAAGTCTACCCTGTCAATGAAATGGCCTGATAATTCCAGGGTTTCCCTTATTTATTTCAATTTAACTTCCAATACACGCCGACATAAAATGAACGTCTTCCAAGACAAAAAATCAGAAAATTCCTTTACAATCATTGCTTAATAACAAAATATAGATTTTGAGAACTGTGACAATTGTGCAAATAATTCTTATTTAAGCCGTCAAAGAGTTTCCCCCTTGTACTAAAGTATACATTCTTTTCATAGCACCTTCAATGCAAGAGAACTACATAGGACAAATTCCATCTCGGGAATGTTTAACGTACTACGCAGTCTGGGTTGTTAGCTGTAGACTTGTCAAGTGTCATCTACTGTATTTTAAAGCTAAAAATACAACAAAGCTAAAAATGTTAGAAAATATTGATGTTACTCGTCGTAACCACCGTACAGAATACAACAAAAACAACTCTGAAGAGCAATAACAGCAGTATCAGAAACCAAACCTCAAACATAAAACACCCAAAATTTCTTCAGGAACAACTCAAGATGCCATCGAATTACAATCATGCTATCTCCAGCTCAGCAACCCACTGGTTACACAAATAAACACAAACACCAACTTTCCACTTAACCCTCTTGGTTTATTGGAGAATACGTTTTCTGGCCTTTTTCACTTCTGACTTCTCACGATCCCAAGTAGAAAACATGACATCTAACCCCTAAACGTTTACAGATACGTGTCTAATACATATCTGGCTTTACTTTTTGAAAATTTTAGTCACATGAGATTATTATGATGTCATTATTGCACATTACAAAAAATTTTAAATATCAAGTTTTTCAGATTCGTTTTTAAAACTTAAACGTACTATGTAATTGAAAGGATAAAAAGGGTAAAATACATTAAATAAAATTCCCCGCTTGTCTCAACATCTAATAAACTCCACGCAGAACCCCCTCCCCTATCTTTAATGGAAAAAAATTAAAAATTTAGTTAAATCTTATAAGATTTACTTGTCATTACTTTATCATGCTATTTACAAGTTTTTGAATAAGCTACGTTACTGGGAGAAAATGTCCTATTACACATACAGAACAAAGCTTGATTAAAAGTGTCCCTCACATGATATTCCGGATAAAAAAGAATGGGAAGTTATATAATTCTGCTTTATTTGTATGAAACTGAAGTGGAAAATATTGTTAGTATGACAGTCCCAAAGATTGAAAAATGTAGATCACCTATAAAAAGATTAAACATTCCCTTATCATGACAACTACTCTTTGATCCTGAGCCAACTTCCTGATTTTTCCCTGCCTCAGGAGAGAAAATAACACGTCTTCAAAACTCTTTAAGATTTCTCTCGCATACCGGTTTTCAAGGTTGGTCATGAACCATGATCTAAATCCATGTATGAAGTATTAAGACTTCCCTGGAATTCAAAGAAATGGCTTAGCTCCTATATTTCTATTTACGACAAAAAGATGGGTTTTACACATCATTAAAAACGAAGAAACCAATCTTGGTAACCATGAGCAGTAAGGCACTATCTTTTCTACATTTTAGTACAATAAATGTTCACACTCTAATTCACAAAAAGCAGTCACTGCATTTAAAACAGGAAATGTTACAGTACTTTCGCTTTAAAGATACAAAAGATCAACAAAGTAATCCAATCAAACAATGTAAACTTATGTACTTACCGAGGTAAAAGAAATTTCCTGGCAATGAGTTCTCATTTAAGTTATTATATGTAAGATCTAGGACCTCCAACATTGGACAAGCTCCAAATCCTTTAGGTAGAACTGATAAACTGTTCAAGCTATATGGGAAAGAGATGTAAGTCCAAATATCAGACAGGAAATCGACCTGAACATACATACTTTGCAAAATCATAAAATGAAACACAAATTTACCCGTATAAATCAGCCCTGTGCATGCCATGCATGTGCCCTGGTAACATACATCTGCTCAGCCAAAGCCTTGGGTACTCATAATGAAGGGGAGTTCGACAGGAAAAGGACCTTTTCACATCTATCTACTTTGGTACCAAAGATGGCTTGCTTGACTTCTAACACATCTACTACTGTGACCACATTTTCACTTCTAACTCAGGCATTTACTGGTAGGTACCCCCTCTCAGGATTTTCTCCTGCTCAGGGTCACTCCTCTAGGCATGCCGATGGTCAGTGTCACAACAATGCATTCTTGCCCTCTTAAAAAAATTGAATTTAAAGCATTTTTGCAACTTTAAGATTACCATATCACCGTATCCGTTTAAAACAGGATTAAATACACTTTGAAAATATTTTGTAAGAATTTTACAGTAAAAGATTAAAGATACATTTAGACTTACGCTAAATTGAGGAATTTCAGTTTTGTCAGATTGCAAATGGTGGTTGGGAGCTCCTATAAGTAAAAAGGGAACAAATGTACCTCATCATCTAAACTATGGCATGTGAGGTAAGGGGGAACAAGTGAAAAAAATTGACAGTAACAAGTAACGCTCTTAAAGTTTATATAGACTTTGATTAAGAACATCAAAATGATTATCAAATTCACTAAAAAGTGCATATGTTGGTGCATTATACAATAGATACACCAGTCTTTCCAAGCATGCCTGTTGTGTACTTTGGTACCACTTGACTGTCTTCCCATGATAAATTGAAAACATTAGATACCTGAGTTTCTATCCTATATTACTTGCACAATGTTTTCCATCCCTTTTCTTAAAACACAAATTTGTTGAATCTAAGAAAATATCTTGCTTTATTGATATTTAATACTGTTTCAGCATGCCTCTTGGTATTTTGGTATCCTTGTGAACATAATGAAAAACAAGAGGAAAAATTGTTAAGATTTTATCAGACCACTATACAGAGAAAGAAGTTTGAAAAGTGGAAAATGATACAAAGAATCACGAAATCAAACATCAATAAGGCATGTCAATCAAGGATAATAGCTTGCAAATAAATGTGAAGAAGACAAAAGTTTTTAAGGTAGAGTTGAGATGGAAACCTAATCATCATGATAGATGGCACAAAGTTGGAACAGGTAAGCTAGTTTGAATACCCGTAAATTACTCTATCAAGTGGCGGATCATGTAAAAATGAGATGTAAACAAGAATCAGTAAAACAAAGAAAGCAGGAATAAGAAACAACTGCTGCTAACAAAAAATATGGACAAAATAACCCACAAAAATTATCAATAACTAATGATATTGAGGATACTCCTCATAGGGCAGAGACATGGACATTGAAAATGACTGGTATTCTGCATCTGGAAGCTTCCAAAATGTGTTTCTATGAGCACACAGAAAAGAAATCTTGAACAGAATGATATCAAATATTGACTTGCTGGACAAAGCTTCTGAGGAGGGCTACCTAATCCTGACCATCAAAAACAGTAACAAATTGGAGTAGTCATGTACTATATGCAATATTGGTGTATTGAGAACTACCATAACAGGAGGGCTACCTGGAAGTGTTCAACAGGTTGAGGAAGGATAAGAAAGCTCAATCCTTCCAAGAAAGAAATGGCCTATGTGGACCTGAGAAAGTGACACTAAGATACTAAGCCATAAAAAAACAAACCTAAAACTGTTCTGAAATCAATAACATAAAGTGAGAGAAAGAGAAGGTAAGAGTTTAAGTTTGATACCTGGAAACCACAGGTTGAACTTCTGAACCAACCAGGGGCATTGGAAACGTCAGTGTGCCTGCTTCAAGTGTACAAACAGTTGAGATGTAGAACAATACATTCACAATTCTTTATGTATATCTGCAGTAAGAAAATCTGACTATAACTCCTCAATCTCCCCAAATTGAAAACAAAATCTATCCAATTAGACATGATGAAAGGTAGCAAGAGGCCAAAACACTCTACACACACATGGGTTCTGATAGTGTGTGATATAAGTTACAACTTAAAATGGGAAAAGAAACTGTGACGGAATTGGGAAGAGAAGAAAGTTGTATACTGATAAAATGGGGAAAGCATTTATGAACAATCACATGAGGAACATGGGTGAAAAGTGATTAAATTAGGAAAGCAATTATGAGGTAATAGGACGGGGAAAGCAGTGCCAACTTGGCTGAATATGCAAAGCAGTGGTGAAATTATTGAAAGGTAGATTAGTGAAAACATTTATTGCATTGCATGGGAAAAACAGATGTAAAGTAACTGGGCGGGTAAAGTAGTTGTAGGATAATTGAAAGGGGAAAGTAGTTGTAAAATGTTTGGACAGGGAAAGCATTTGTGAAGTAACTAATTGGCATAGCAATGGCAAATTGATGAAACAGAGAAAGCACTTGTGACTTTCCCCACCTGAGTTATGAAGAAATTGGATAGAGGAAGCTGTGAAAAAGTGATTGAAAAAGGGAAGCAGTTGTAAAGTGATTGAATAAGAAAGGAATTGTAAAGTTATTGAATAAAAAAGCAATTGTAAAGTTATTGAATAAAAAAGCAATTGTAAAGTTATTGAATGAAAAAGCAATTGTAAAGTTATCGAATAGGGCAGCAGTTGTGAAGTTGTTCAATATGAAAACAATTATAACAATGTTGAATGGGGAAAGCAGTTGTCAGGTTATTGAAGTGGAAAAAAGTACTGAAAATATTTCATGGGAAAGCAGTTATTAGGTACCAGAGTACAAAGCAAGACAATAATTGGCTTATTTCTCTGCATATAAAACAGGTTAAACCCTTACTCTTAAGTTTTTTGTACACTTCATTGAAGTAATGGTGCTGACATTAGTTATGTTGATTGATAAGAGCAGGGGAGAGACTACCAGCTTGGGGCTTCACTCACTTCATCAACAGAAGATGCATATATAGAGAAGGCTTTATCAATCATAGCATGAAAAAGGGAAAGGGTGTTTGGAAAAAATCTGCTGATACAAATTTCCGTGGCAAAATTAACGTAGCATGTAGGGATGCACTTTTGGACTCATGCAGCCATGAAAAAGGAAACTATGGCAAAAATAAATCGTAAGAGTCTAGAGAAACATGTTTTTAACACTAGTTAGCAATATGAAAAAGGATCACATAGAACTCAAGTCAGTTGATGATTCTACAAGTAAGCTGAAAACCATTGTCACCAAGGATGTGGCATCTTAAATGATATTCAAATAAGTACATAAATAACAATTGACCATTGGCTCAGTACATACCTCTATTTCATTATTAAAAAGATTTAAACTCTCAAGAGCTTGAAGATCAGCAATTGATGGTGGTATACCTAGTTAGTAACAAAATACAATAATAGAGTTTGTGTGCTACAACAAGTGTATAGTACACTTCTATCAAGAAATTTACAATGTATAACTTCATTATCCATGCATATCTTAGAAGCATGTTGCTAGGCCACAAAACTGTGCCTTAGAT
>JAAAKL020017656.1:0-10523 GCA_010016065.2 Carybdea cf. marsupialis auct. non (Linnaeus, 1758)
CAGGCAGACATACAAGCAGTCATGAACTACATAGTATAGATCTCATAAACATGAAGTGTTTGGGGCGCTGGCCCGGATCTATACTATGTAGTTCATGACTGCTTGTGTGTCTGCTTGAGTACTTATATATACATATATATATATATACGCACAAGTACAGTTATCTGGTATTTCTACATTTGACGCAATCACTTAGCTAGACTTCGACTATCTCTTACATTGTGAAATTATGTGGGTTGTACAGACTATGTCCGTGACGTAGGAACGTAAACACTGATGTGTGATTACAACATTGTCACAATACCACACTTTCAATTTCATAAAGTTCCAGTTTGCAACCCTTAAAAGGATAATTGACTTTTGTCGCACAACTATGAAACAACACGTGTAGAAATATTGAAACTCAGTTTGTATAGAGTACGGTATCAGGGGATACTTCAGAATTTGATAGAGTTGTGGATTTCAATTGATACCCAACATCTTCTCTTACCAGGCTAGCCACCGAACAGCTGTTCTGCCACATTCTGGCTCCCAACTGAAGTGCGCAAAGAGACAAAGTTACACCCAGAAGTAGACTTCAACAGTTAGCTTAACAGGGAAAAAGGGAAACAAAGGAATAGTTGAATCTCGGAATGTTCAAGGAGTGACATGGGGGCTAGTGAAGTACCATTAAGACAAGCTTTGCATGAAAGTCAGCCAACATAAACAACAGGTTTACGATATCGTACTCAGGTATAGTTGTCCTTGAAGACGTACGTTGAGATGAATAAGGTAGAATGTACTAGGAAGAGAACTGCAATTTCTTCGGACAAGGATCGAACGAAGGGTGCATTTTGTTTGTCATTCAATTAACTGTTTCTTGCACGTTTGAGCCAGGCTGTAGGACATCAGTTGCTGATCTCGACTCAGAACCTCAGATAGTCCTATTGTTTCTGTTGGTGCCAATGTTCCTACTCTAAAACTTAACGCCCGAGACCAAAGAACTTGGATATTGAAATGAGGCCATTTGGTCTACGACACTTTGAAGCTGAAAATATCAACAATAAATGACTGTGCTTGATGGATGTTTGACTTTATCAAAGATTCTTTACCAATGAAAACTGCAACCAAAAGCAGGGGAGAAATATCCCATTCTTAATACAATATCACTAGTTAAAAACGGTCATTGTTTGACATAAAAGTTTCAAGCATGTTATCTGAACTCAAAGACAAGTTGAGAAAGAGACTGACCACAAAATCAATGTGCAACAAAATCAGGTATCTCAAGGGTAGCGAACAAACAAACAAACTACATGTCGATGCCACCAATATGAGACCTCCAGCCAAGTATTGAATATTCTTTTAAACACTTCAAAAATAACACCGAACCCATATACACAGCTCAGCTTTAAGAAATGAGAAAATGTCCCAGAGACATAGATAAAAAATGTTTCCAACTTTAGGAAAGAGAATGCATGAAAACTACTGCTGATTTTAAACCATGACATGTTATCTAAAATCAAAGTAGAGAATTCGCTGTTGCTGAATATAAACATCTGAGTGAGAAGTCCCTTCAAACACCCAATAAAATCAAGAAGTAAAATGTAGCAGAGAGTAAAGCCTGCTTTGCAGCATCGCGCCAGAGATAGTTAGCCTGATCAATGTCCAGTAATGCAAAACCTGCAGTGGTTCAATGATCTGAGATTCCAGCATAAACGTCCCAAAACAATATCGGCTACCTAGTAAACAATAACCGTTCTGTTAGCGTCCCCAGCTACTTGAAAGCACTGAATATCAACGCAGAGAAATTTGAAGACACAGAATCTGGTCACAATAGGTGGCGCCCCGGAGGTAACCTAGGGAATAAGAGGAAAGGACGCCAAATTTGATAAAGAAAGGAGATTCGTACTAAATATGCAACCATGTTGATCAATACTGAAAGTGCACCTTATGCTGTCACGAGAATGAAAAAAATCACATTGAAACGCCTTAAACTATAGAAATCATTTTCAGATATATAACACAGGCAATAGTAATGATATAGGAAAAACCCATAAGATTTCGAAAGACATCACTATGTACGCGTTTATGAAGTTCCTCGAGAAGGGGAACCATCACATATAATGACCGGTATACTACCTAGCTTTGAATAGCAGTATGACTTTGATGCTTTCCAAGAACCAAGAAATTTGGTAAAAATGACTATATGCCACATCACAAGACCATGTTTAGAAAACAGGTTAGAACTCAAAGGGAAGCCCTGGTTACGCAAGAACTGACCAGGCTATGATAAGAAGAATAGACCCAAATGAAGGTATACCGTCATCCCAACAGCCCTTTATACTTCTCTCTTTTCTCTTCTTCTCATTTTCATATTTTGTCAAAATAGATATATGCTATTGTGCAAAGTAATAATGCCAAGGCGATTTTTAAGCAAGCTTTCTCTGAGTTTCCAATTTGGTCTATACGTCATTTTGTTTCCAAACCAACGTCTCTACGCTGGTACCATATTGTATGTATCATCAAACTTATTTAAGGAATAAATTGTGTGTGCCACCTGCCACTAATCAGAGCCGACAGCAATTCTATTTCCAGCCTGAGCCCCAAGCTCAAACTGACATTGCTTCCTCTTCCAGCCAATGGTCTGAAATAGAGGGATTTTGATTCGCGTTGTGTCAATGATCGATAAATACGTTGCTAGGATTGAGGAGACTGTATTGCATTCACTCGCCGCCAATGTCACAGTGAAACCGAAAGCAACGCGGTATCGCTATACAGATAAGGTTGAAGACCAATCACGTACCGTGGGCCTTCAGATGCTTTGCTTTTCCTTTTCCTTTAATCGGTATATAGAGGTTTTGTATACGCATTTTGCTTATGAAGTTTAGTATAATATGATTATATTGAGGTCTCGCGGAAACTAACCCATGATCAAATTTTAGATCCTCGATATAGTTTCTTAACAGGAGTGTTAATACTTTTGGGAGCCTAGCCTGAGTTTTAGGAGATGCTAGAGATGGACATTACAGGGATTCATTTCAGAAATTTTAAAAGCTTAAAAGGAAAATTTTGCGTTTAAAGGATATCTAGTGTATAGACGATTTGGTATTATATAGCAAAGTCTTAATTTGTGCCACTCGGGGGCAATATAATGTTAATGGAATGGTTTAAAAACACATCTGTCCTAAGGCAGTGGCATCACTAAAACATTTCAACACTAAAGAACTTATTCTTCTCTTATAACTTGATCGTTCGGTTTACTACAAGTACTATTAAAGGAGACGCGTAAAATGCTAGAAAGTTAGAGATGTACTTTCCTAGAATCTTTCTACATGTACTATCCTAGAATCAAATTAGGATTAGATTTAGAGGTTAGGGTTAGAGTTAGGGTAAGAGTTAGGATACTAGTATTTACTCTTACAAAGGGATTCTAGGAAAGTACATCTTGGCAAGAACATTTCTATAATTGTATAACTTAGCAATTCTAGGTTAGTATGTACCCTAAAGTTCTAGCATTTTATTATGCTTCTTATTAAATCGCTTTATCATTATGATATTATTATGATATTGTTATGATATTATTATGATATTATTATGATACTGCTATGATATTGACCAATTTTTGAGTGCCCTCCAACCAGTATCTCCTTGACAGTTCTTGCAACACTTTCTTAGCGTTATTACCAAATACGGTAGGAAACAACAATAACAAAGAATAGAAAACAAGTCATTCATGTGGAATGCCCAAACCTCAACATTGCTTCTTATGTACTTATGTGTAAACAAAAGGGCACGAATGCCTACATCGACCCATTTGAAAGACCGATACAAGTCAAGACTGTTACGATCTGGGATAACGACTAACATCTCAACAAAGAGAACATTAAACTCGGAATAATTTTCGAAAGTTTATATCGCATAATACATATTTTAGCCATGATGATGCGTTACTGTAACAGTTTGGTATACGACTGAAACTTTCATTATATATTTAATCAATAAATAAACTATGGGTTGTGAATAAACAGCTGATTTTGGGGCAGATGCTCTTAAGAACTGCATTGGGAAGGAAAGCCGTAGGGAACTTAATTAGCATTTTAACAAAGTGATGAGAAAGGCTTAATGATCAAGACCAAGCGATTTCAATCGAGGGGGTCGCGACCCCAAGGGGGGCTGCAAAGGCTTACAGAAGGAGGTCACAAACTTCAACTTTTTAAATGATGTGATTGTCTGAGCTTCTATGGTCACAGTTTATAATCACTTCAGTTGTGCAATTTGGTCTGAATGGGGATCTTTTCAGAGTAGGTGTTGTTTTCAGAGTGATACGATACGTTAAAAACTGGCATTTCTCACATTTTACCGAGAATAGAGATGCCACAGATAGCCGGTCTGCACATTGGTCAACAATACATATGGTTCCATGCCTGCGCTTCCTGGTTGATTTTAAACTTGTCCATATCATACTTTAAGGTGTCTTTCATTCTTGGGTGTCCCTTCCTTCCTTCGACTTTATGTCAGTAATCATCGGCTAAGTGTCTGGCATTTGCTCCCCTGGCTTTTCAAAGCCCTGACTTTCAAACTCACCTTTCTCTCCTTCCAAACCTTCTCCATTTCCATTCATCAACATTATTTCTGTAGCAGTAGGAGACCTTCCATATTCTGCGCAGACAACGGAGGTAGAATGTATGAAGCCTCAGGGTATTATGGGCATACGTAATTCGCTCCCAGTGCTTACCATAATTCGTTTTAAAAATTTGCAAGCATCCTTTTCCTTGAAATTATCACTTTTCCGGAGTCTAGCATCATAAACAATTGCAATATCTGTTGTACGTAAGCATCAAATGGCGAATTGAATAATTTCTTCAGTAAAAGATGAAAGTATGATGTTTATAATAAACATTAATATTTACATTTTTAAACTCAAAATAGTCTTGGAAAACAATTTGAAAATAATCTATAATACCCAAACAGTGAAATATAATAATCGATTTGTAGTGAATTAAGATAGAGATTGAATTAAACATTTCTTAATCTACATTTAAGTGCAGTTGTTATTTTCTATGTTCTTTGTTTGGTCTTGGCTGTGTTTTTTTGTTTATTTTCTTTATTTGTTACCCTTATGATTTGTTACCACTTTGCCTGAGTCCACATATAACTTGCCGAGCAGAAGTGAAAAGAAAGTAAGCAGTTTTGAAGTCGTTCAAGCATTGTATGATTGTATTACCTGCACGACGTAGCGAGAACTAATGCCCATCTATGCTTCATTGCTTCCTATTTCAATGCCAATTCTGACGATTTTTTACTCTAAGGAGTGTCAGACGAAATACGTTTTGAAGTACAAATAATGTTTTCTCTATTCCGTGCAGTTTTATTGTTCTGTACCATCAACAAGCATTTTGACCTATCAGAAATTCTTACAAAACTTCCACGTGTACTACCTTGAATCCGTAAAATGCATCATAGTACTTTAGAGAGGTATGAAATTGACTCAAAAAATAAGTAGAGATACCCTAAGGTCGAGCTTTTAATGATAGGCCATCATAATTTTGTTCAACAGAAACTGTCGGCATGTAACTTTCATGGATAAAATAAATTGTAATTCTTTATGACAATGTAATCGGTCTTCGATTTTAACTTTTGTCTAAAAAGATTACCAAATTTACATAAATGTGTTATAATGAGGCTGTGCCTATTTTTGGAATCTTGTGATGAGAAGTAGGGAACCAAGATGATTTGGATATGTGTAAAAGGGGTCATTACTCCCACATATTTTCAACCTTGTCATTTCAGATCCATTTGAAATGGAAGTGCTTATTATGTTGGTTTAATCAGTTAATCTCTCACAGCTAACTTTGGATAGACAATTGTGATACAGTGACACAAACGTTTGAACTTTTACAACTGATATGGATGAACATAAAAGAAGGTTTTCTGTAAAGTTGTCATCGAAAAAAGAGGGATTTAGAGAAGAGAGCCCGTTGAAGAACACCACCATTTTACAATAGAGTTGTTCCATAAGCGTTCTGGTTTCTAAAAATAGTTATGGATTGATCTATCTATAGGAAGATTGGGGAAAACATCCACATTTACGTTAAAAACTTTTCCAGGTTACCTAACATTTGAAAGGATGGTTTTATCATTCGAGTATGAATATGGTCCACAAATGATGTTTCGGAAGCTGTAACAGAGATTTATGATGTGTTAATAGGAACTTGGTGGCAAATTTTTTCTTCCATTTGGCTGAGCGTAAACAACAGCGAACTATGTTGGATACGGTCTTGTGTTTATCATGATTTTGGTCTAGATTGTATTACAAAGTATAATAACATATACATATTAGTCTTAACTTTTAAATGTTCAAAGAGAAGATGAATATATAACTGTTTTAATAGGAGACTTCGACCTGGGCTTCAGTGACAAAGTCGTATACACAGTCCTACGTATCTTGCAGTCCGATAATATCGCCCTTCTGCACCCCTATTTTAATTGTTTCGCAGTATGCAACTTACCCAAAGTTTTGAATCTTTTCATTGTCACTTTTATTTGGTGTTGTTGTTACGTTCATTAATCATACAACAAAATAATACGAGACAGACTAAAGTGCGACGGTAATTTCAGAGTTCTAGTAAGTTGATTTCTGAGTAAATTTCTAGTATTCTATGCACTTTCTTGGGTTATATACAACCACTGTAAATGTAATTGTGAAGGGAGAGATGAGAGGAAGAGTGGCAGTACAGCAGCCTCCTTTCAGAATTTAGTTACATTTGGAATGATACTCTGATTGAAGAATAATGTAGATAGGAAGGAAAGGGGGATATAGGGGGCGTTCATAGTATCCATAAACCTTTCCACAGTAAGTTATTATTCCTACTACCTACAGCTCAACTGCATGTAGTGGATTGCTTTTAGTAAATGCAACTAAGAATGTATTATGAAGTTTCAGGGCCATAGCAACCGAGGCATGGTGGTATCTTCCCCTACATTTTGCCAAAATTTGGTCACGTATGAATCCACTCGGAGGGATTTCTTTAACGTCTCTATGGCGTGTCTCTCATCCACTTTGTGAATCGTTTCTGATGTTCTGATATGCAACTTAATAATAAAAAACTACTGGATATGTGAACTCGATGACTTTTAGGAAATTTAATGTGACACCTAAGATCAAACCAGAAGATACCAACTTGTACTAGATAAAAGCGGAAGAAACACGACCTATAGTAAGAGATACAGGAATGCATCACAACAGCACTATTTTTTAACGTTAGATGTACTAAATATACAGTTTAATAAATGTATAATCCTAGTGTGTGTACTCATTCTGCCTCCTCATTTCACAACATTATTAACGATACGTCTTCTGCTATCAGTCAGGCTCGTTGATGTTATAAAAACGACTCAACCTTGCCAGGTCTTCCTTTGTTGTTGATGACGTATTGTTTGGTGACATCACATTGGTCACTTATGAAACAGCGCAATACAAAGAACACTATGATAGTTGTAATGGATGTGTAGACCTCACCTCTATATTTAGAACTATGCCCCCTATCATTAAAGTATGATTGTTCATATTTTGATTTCACAACATTTTTGGCACGTATTCTAATGCACACATCGTCAGATAAAAATACACAGCCAAAAATTGTCAATATCCTCAAAGACATAAGTTGAAGTTTCAAGTTTTAAGAAAATGCCAAATAGTGGAGCATCCCTAACATAACATCACGGTTTTAGCAATTATTAATGTATATCTAAGCGCACCCCTCATTCTTATTCCTCGGCTCAGGAGAGAACCTTCTTATTAAAAAAGTAGGGACAACAACAGTTTTACATTTAACACACTAGATACCTATCATTGTCAACTTGCATCTGTTTTGACAGCGGAATAAGTCAGAAAAGGCAGGGCAAAGGCACCAAGAAAAAGATATAGCAAATTTGCCAAGCAAAATAAAACAGAGATTGCGTGAGTCTAAATAAAAAGTACCCTGTTTTAAAAATAGCCAATTAAGAGAAAGAAAGTGTGCTTCAATTTCTTTGCTTAGGCAGCAGTTGGGTTTTTTATTCAAGTTTTCAAAACTCTTCAAGAGAATGTTGTAAGCACCCGGAACCTTTTTAGTGTCTCACTGACATTTAGAGAAGCAGCAAAACATCCATGAGGGCAAAATTTAGTCTGATAATGATGAAGTCCGAAGCAAGCCACCGTTTTATTGTAGGACATGGAGTCCAAAGAAGCAGCTAACTCTTATCATTTGTGGATAGAAGCTAGAGTCAAGTCCTGAGAAGAATGGTCAGAGAAGATAACAAACTGTAATATGATACCAATGATATCAACAAGGAAAAAATGGACAGAAGATGGGAGTGGCCTAAATAAAAAAGGAGTGTAATTACCAGAATCCTAATCCAGTGGATAAACGAGGAGTGGAATCTGGGGAATTTTGATGATGTTTTTGCTGTCGTCCTAAATAAAGACGGTCAGCTAGCAAGATATTTTAAACATCCACCTAGATTTATGAGCGCTATGCAGAATACAGACGTCAGAAAGTCCAAGGCCACAGACGCTTGCATATCTTTCGGGTAAAGGATATGGGGCGAAAGGGCAACTGAAAATATGGGTAAAGTAGATAGACAACTGTACCTTAGACAATCATAATAGAATGAACAAAAGATGTTGATGTTCATGAGAAGGAGGAGTAAGAGGACAAGCAGGAAGAGAAGGATGATGAGGTTGAGCGCAAGGGGGACGAGAAGTAGGACAAGAAGTAGGGCGAGAAGTAGGGCGAGAAGTAGGGCGAGAAGTAGGGCGAGAAGTAGGGCGAGAAGTAGGGCGAGAAGTAGGACGAGATGTAGGAGCAGAAGTAGGAGCACCTTACCATGAGAATCATTGCCAGGAAGAGTGTCTTTGTATGCTCTATATACAAAGCTCCGTCTCTTGTCTCTCGCAAGATGGCCAAACCAGTTTAATCTCCTGCACTTGAACATAGTCAAATATCTGTTTTCATACATGGGGCTGATTTCAAAGTTTCAATTGATACCCTAAATAAGGGCGTTTTTGGCAATATCCTCTTCCAGGGACAGATATATATAAACAAAGCTCAGTAGATATTGTGAGAAACGTATTCCAATAGGCAAGTTTGAACTTTCCCCCTCCCCCGTCCCCAATTTAACTCACCTTCCAGTGCCACTGACAAGGGGTTGGATGGCTTTTAAAAAGTGGTTGTCGAGAATAGCAGCAAATAGGTGTCACCCCTAAAAGACAATATTGTGAGAGGAGATTGCAAATTGTACATATGTTTGAGGTTTTCATGCATTTCTAAGCTATGCCCCTTTTTCTATTGTCCTTTTGATGCCATCTTCAGTTTGGAATCAGTTAACATGAAATTATAATAAAGGGAGTGTGATGTAATGATATCATGATAAGCCACAAAGTTTTCTTGAGTATCATAATGGAGAGGCAATCTCTGTGACCCCTTTTTGGTTTTGAGATTTCATTGAATGGTAAAAAAAACATCTTACAAGTCACCATGTAGTAATGCTGAATTAAACTTTACGTAGTGGATAGTTTGTGGGCTTCTATACAGCAGTATGAGCCACCTTGGTCTAGTAGATAAGTTTCTGGCCTTCAGATCAAGAGGGTCAGGGTTCAAGTCCTGGAGGGGCCATTGGTGATGTCAGGAAGGGCAGCTGGTCTTAAAGTGCTCAATGCTTGTCCCATGTACATGGGCACTTTCAAACCCCATGAATGGGAACAGATGTTAAATGGAGAAAAAAATACAACAGTAACACGATCAGAATTGGCTGTAGTGGATGGCCACATTTCATCTGCAATCCCGTGGGTCTACTGTTTCATGTCAAGTTCTCCAATAAGATGATGGTGTGTTCTAAACTTTTTCTTCCTCTCCTCATCTGTCTTTAAATGGCCCAATGTTAGGGTTATCAGTGGTGATTGAGTTTGATGATCAATGGCAACCATGAGGGTTTTTAGCAATTGCATGATGACAATCTAACATAGTCAGCATAGGGGGAATGTGCTCTAATTCAAAAAACACATAGATCTTTATGTTATGTTCATAGGCATAATAACCAGGGGGTAGGGAATAGTCCCCTAATAACTTTGGTTTTCTTTGTTCTTTGTTTTTGCTGCTCAGTTTTTAAGTTGAATTATGTGTATTATACATTTTTGCTGTCTCCCCGTTCCTAATAGTTTCTGATGATTAAGTCACTGTTGTTCTGCCTTTTTATACCTCTGAGAAAGTCTGACCTACGTATCAAAATTTGATTAATAAATAATTTAATTGATTAAAAAGTCCCATTGACAAGGAAAAATTATGAGACACAGGCACGTGGAAATATGCAAAGCAAGGCTGAGTTTTGTAGGTCATTGTATGTTCTTTATGGAAACCTGAACGCTAGACAAACCTCACAAGTGTAAACATCTGACTTACAAAGATACAGATAATTGAGATGATTTTTGCTACTGCAATTTCGTACCCCCCCCCCCCCCCCCCCCCCCCCCCCCCCCCCCCCCCCCCCCCCACCCAACAAAAAAA
>JAAAKL020017657.1:0-10522 GCA_010016065.2 Carybdea cf. marsupialis auct. non (Linnaeus, 1758)
ATATTTCCATTGTTTGGATTAGGGTTACTAAGTTAGTTGTTTCACATATTCACATTATTGCTTGATAATGACATCCCAATGATGTTGAATGGTCTTGTAAAATTTTTTTCGCTAGTTTATATAATTAAGATATTTCATGTTGTCAAAAATATCTCTTTGCACTTTTATTCAATTGAACCAGTTAATTTTTCTTTGGTATCATAATATTCACAGTGAATTTTGTTGTTTTCTTTGATATAATCAGCATTGGAACTTGCAGTATCATTGATGGAGAAAGGTGAAAAGGCATTAGTGAAAACAGATTCTAGATATGCATATGGAAAATTTGGAAGGTATGCTGTTGTAAGATACAAATTGGTATGGGTTAAATAAACTAAGACTTAAAGATTTAGCATCAGAATCAATATGAATAGGTTAAATTTGATTAGAGAAGAACTTCATCAGTTTACTTAAGACAAATTCTTCCTTTTTAAGTATAAATGATACTTAAAAGGGAAGAATTTGCTTTAACAATGATATATATCATAATTTATTAGTATTGACACAACATTTATCATCCTATATCATAGACATGCATTTTGTGGCTCATATATGGGATGCACAATCAGTAGGATTTCATGTTTGAAGAGATACTAGAGAGAAGTGAAAATGTTACCACTGGGATTCAAACCCAGGACCCATGCACTCATATTGTTTTGGGCTGTATACTCTGGATAGGATTGTGAAACCTCTATCATTTGAATAAGTGCACCCTTTAGAAGGAGCATTGTTAATTTAGAGCCTGGCTATAAAGGTGATTTGATTTTAGCATTTTTCAGGGACTTGAATGGACATTGCTGTTTCTAACAGTGCCCAAGTTTTTAAAAGGTGAAGTTTTCTTTTAGGATTCCACTTTTTCATCAGTGGTGTTGTGTTTCAATAGTGCCATTGCTATGTTTGATTGTATTGTTATATAAATAGTAAAATTATATATACTATCTCCCACACTGAAAACAAAGACTTTACCAGTGCATTAGCTAGTGCAATAGTAAAGTCGACAGTCCAGGTAGTCCATCCCGAATTCTCCCGAATGTGTGTGTGTGTTTGTGTGTGTGTGCATGTGTGTGTGTGCATGTGTGTGTGTGTGTGCATGTGTGTGTGCATGTGTGTGTTTGTGTATGTGTGTATGTTCTTGGGATATGAATCTTAGCTTTTCACATTGCAAATCTAGTGCCTTAGTTTGTCATATTTTCTTTATTTTGCAGGCCTGACTTTGATCCACCAATACCAAAGAATGCTGACATCGAATATGAAGTTGAGGTCTTGTCTATTAATGAAGGCAAGGATATTGCATCATTTACAGATGAGGAAAGAATTGAAATTGGGTAGGTATTGTGATTTGGGGGAGTATAGGAAAGAAGATTAAATATTTAGGTTAAAAAGAATCAGTACCAGCTACAGGTCAATTGAATGATCACCAGTGTACATTGGCTTCCTCCGTAAACTATCTTCTCAGCAGTTGGATACTACTATCAATTTCAACAGATAGCACAAAATTTTCACTTTTGTTCCTCATTTCACAACTAGTTGAATGCCCTTGTGCTGCCTGGGAAGCTTAGGCTTGCAAATCTTGTTTTCTGTATGTGTAGGAATACTGCGGTGCTGTAAGACAGCATAAAGACATTGCTCTACCCTTTCTCTTGCACTGTCAATGAACTTGAAAGTCTTTAATGAGATAGGAATAGTAATACTTGAGTTCTTGTCAAAGGACACCAGCTTGGAATATGCTCATATGCTCATGTAAATTGCACACAGTAGATATGGACATTACAGCATGCAGATTGCACTTCGAATACACTTATGAAACGGTTCTAATGCAATTTGCACACAATAGATATATGTACATTGCAACGTGCAGATTGCACACGTAAGACACATCTTTGGAGTCTTGGAATGCACTTTCTTCCTGCTTTTGGCCTCAAGCAGCCTCTGTGGCCACAGACCTGTTAGTAACCAGACCCAGGTCTAGGAGAGTGTCCATACAGAGTTTCATAACGATAGGCAAAACAGTGTGGTTGCCTATTCTGCTTTCATACACACAGACAGACAGACAGACAGACAGACAGATAGACAGACAGACAGACAGACAGACAGGCACACACATACACACACATACACACACACGTACACACACAAACACACAAACACATGTCAATGGACACCAGCTTGGAATATGCTCATATGCTCATGTAATTTGCACACAGTAGATATGGACATTACAGCATGCAGATTGCACTTCGAATACACTCATGAGACAGTTCTAATGCAATTTGCACACAATAGATATATGTACATTGCAACGTACAAATTGCACACGTAAGACACATCTTTGGAGTCTTGGAATGCACTTTCTTCCTGCTTTTGGCCTCAAGCAACCTCTGTGGCCACAAACCTGTTAGTAACCAGACCCAGGTCTAGGAGAGTGTCCATACAGAGTTTCATAATGATAGGCAAAACAGTGTGGTTGCCTATTCTGCTTTCACACACACAGACACACACAGACAGACAGATAGACAGATAGACAGACAGACAGACAGACACACATACACACACACAAGCACACACACATTCTTGCCTATTGTATTAGATACAATTATTTGCTTTCACAAAGAATATAAATGCAGACTTGTCTCCAATTTTTTATTGATTAAATTATTTTAGGCTGCTCAGGGTTTTTTTAGATTGTGGTATCATTTATAATAGACATTTGAAGATTAAGTGAAGCAATGTAGACACATTTTGATTGAACAGCTTTCACCAATACTCTTCAGTTGATCTACATCAGTAAAGAAAGACAACATAAAGAATCTGTTTATACCGAAAGCTGCATGAAATAGCGAAAGCATTTTAGTACTGAAAAGCTTTTTTTCATCTGACACTCCTGAGAGTACAAAATCTTCAGGATTGAGATAAGAAGAAATCAATAAAACTTATACCAAACTGTGGTTTGAAAGTAGCCAATCAGAAGTCTAACTGCTAGATTGGTGTTGTTTTGACCAATCAGTGCCTGGAACTAAAAGGCCCAATGAAAAGACAAATTATTTTTGATCTGAGCTGATCTAGCTATGCCTTTTATGCAAAAGTGGTCATCCGTATGCAATTTTGCAGAGTCTGGGTTGTCAAGCAAGTGCTACCCTATGGCAGAGTCACATTGCTTAATAGGTAACACAGTTTGGTATAAGTTTGGTATTGATTTTTCTTATTCTGATGATTTTGTGCTCTGAGGAGTTTGAGAATAAAAAATATAACAAATATAGGAAACAAATATAAGAAGTAAGTGCATCCAGAAAAAATGATGCTGCAAGATACTTCATTTTTCACACTTGTTTATCATTTGCTGCAAGTCTATTGGCTCTCTCCACCTGCTCACTTTTGTTGACATAATTCAAATATTCCACCACATATGTAGCACACCCCCAGGTTAGTAATCACTTATCTAGATTGTGCCAGTAAACTTTAGATTTCTTTAATTTTTACAGTGACAGAAAGAGAATGAAAGGAAATTATTTGTATGGATTAGGTGATTATGATGGTGCAATCACAATGTATACAAGGTGAGGATTATCTGAATTCCATACAGATTAGTGACTTGATCACGAAAGAGTCTACTGGAAATATGCCAATGATTAGTGATAATTGTGTGAAAGTTTTATTGAGGTAGATAGGGTTGGGGACCACGATGCTACAAATTTCCATAGAGATTTATGATGTATTTGGAATTTACAGATGTATGATGCACCTAATTATGATGAATATAACTAGCTAGAGCACAGGGCGTTTCCAGGTATGAAGAGCTGTTAGTATATATGGGAGTAGATAAGACCCTTCTCTGGCTATTCTTTAGGGCGAGCGTTCTTGCGAGTTGGTGCAGACTAAATCAGAGATATCGTTAACTTATAGAAGCCCTGTTTGTTTGGGTGTTTTACCCTGTGACCTTCAGCTCCGACGCGTTGCTGAAAGATCTAACTCTTTTGGATGCTATACATGTGCTTTTGTACATGTTCTGTACTTTTGGCAATGACAAAGAAGAAAACAATAATAGGGAGGGGGATGCTCCTTTTAACCCTACTGCCCCCCCCCCCTCTTTGAGCTGAACTCAAATTGTGTCGACCATGTTTCTTCATGTGTGGATTGACTTCCAAATATGGGCTTCAGAAACTGAAAACTCTGCACAACAATTTACACAATTACAAAGGATCATACTTTATAGTTGTCAATTAAGGGCTTATTTTGTGTACATGGCCATAAACATGCACAAACAGGAACAACTTTAATGGTTTATCGTGGGTTTTATGGAGGGCATACAGATTGGAACATATTGTAACTGGTATCCTCTTGCCATGCTCAAAAGAAGGAAACTCTTACCTAAAAACCTGAAGTGCTCACTGAAAAGATTTTGAAAATCTGGATTGAACAATCCAAAGTCAATATGTGCGAGCATATCTTCAAGACGTTTTCATGCTTTTCATGTTCTTTGATGCTAGCAAAGCCCGACTGCTCACTTATTTCATGATAAGATTTCTTGTGTTCATGGGGAGTCACATCCAGATGTTAACTAGTTGGAAATATAAAACTTTTGCAGAGTCTGCAAGTATGGTTGTTGGAGATGGTTGACCCTAGCTGTTCACCTCCCCACAACCCTGCCACTAGGGTTCAATGGGTTATAAAGTTTGGACCCACTGTTTTCACTTCACACTTTCTCTGGGCCATCGAATATGAACTCCTTTTTATTTCATTTTTTGTTTTAGAGGTATTAAGTATTTGGAAGGTTCGTCTGCTAAGGTAAGCTTTTTCGATCAAGTATTTTGATTTTACGCTGATTCGTATACAGAAAAAGTTGCAAGTGAAAGGGAAGCGTTCAATTTCTATCGTTGAAACTAGAATTATTGAATAGCTGACGGCCATGAAAATGATTTCAGAAGGCTAACATGATATGGTAGGAACTAATGAACCCCTTCCTGTCGCCAGATAGTCACAGAGACAAAGAGGGCCAAAAGAGGATCATTAGTAAATCAAGGAATACAAAAATTACAAGCAGAAGAAGTTAACAAATGTAAATGAATAGGGTCAAGGATTGAAATAAGCAGACATCAATGGTTGGATAGTTCCAAGTTAGAATTAAGACAGTTATCGAAATCGTCGAAGGAAACTTGGTGTGTTGTGCATGTTTTGTGTTGGGAAACAAACGAGTAAGATAGAATAGATACTGCTAGGACAGAGATTCTTTTATGATCGCTAATACAATTGTGCTCGTGGCAGCATGTCTATGCAAAATGTATTTTCTATTGAGCTTGCTCAAAAATTCATTAAAATTCTTCTCTTTCTTTCTTTCCTTCTTTCTCTTTCTTTCTTTCTTTCTTTCTTTCTTTCTCTCTCTCTTTCTCTCTCTCTCTCTTTCTTTCTTTCGTTCTTTCTCTCGTAAAGACCTCAGAAGGCATTGTGTTTTAATCTGGCGTTACTCATATCCTTCCCAATCATTGGGTGATCAACCATTGATGTCTATTTTTGTTACAGAGCGTGGCTGATCTCTGTGTTAAATGCTGGAACAATTTATCAGCAGCACAGCTCAAGGTAATTTTTATTGATTTCGCTGTTCACATTAACGCCATGCATTCCAAAAGACATACATTACTTAGGTGTGGAGTTGCGCAGTAAACTATGTAATCAGTGTAAGCTGTACAAAACAAGGGAATTGAATTCACTATTTCCCCCTAGATTTACGGACAACAGAACAACATTCTAAGAAGTTGAACTATACAAGACCAACATGCAATACGACTAGCTTTGAGAATTTGCTGATTTTTCTTAAATTCTAACAGCTTTCGTTATATGTATGGACCGCGAATCCATGTGAATTCAAGGACTTGTGTAAGAAGATTATGGATATAGCCTACCCTGAAACGGCATTATAGTACTTTTAAAGTGTGTGTGTGTGTGTGTGTGTGTGTGTGTGTGTGTGTGTATATACAATGCTTTTTATGTAAATAAAAGCTTGGTGTATTCTAATGAAGGCACCTAGAAGACGTCTGTTGCATCCCCGGAGAGTGGTCGTATACAGAGGATGTAACATTGAACCATTAAAGTTGATAAAGGAGCATTTGACAACAGGAATAGGTGACCATTGCCGTTTGACTTCAAAAGTATTCTCGGTTAAAAAACGTCCTGAGTCGTTTTTGAGGAGAAGGTCCTGTAGCAGTATTTCTTAAACAGGGGTCATGTGCCTCCCAAGGGAAGAATTTGAGAAACCAGGGGAGGAATGAGATAGTAAGGGATGATAGGGGAAGTGTAGTAGATTTAGGAGAGGATAAGCAGATTAAAGATAAAAAATATCGCACTATTCTTATGTTTTCTCCCACGTAACACAATCGATGAACTTAATGAATCTCATTTAATGTAGAAAGGATAGCTAAAAGTAGATGAAAAACTATATTGTCCCTAATTCATCGTCGGCTGAACAAATTGCAGGTTGTTAAAGGTTGGCGAGTGTTGTGGACTTGTGTGTTCGTATTGTTTCTACTATTTTAAAGTATCGAATTATATTTGCTATTTCCCGTTACATCATGATCTGGTTTCATGACAACCTTACCCTTTTCCCGTCACGGTACATCAGAGGACTCCACGAAGTCCCAACCCCGATGCAATACGTAATAATTGAATGACCCCTGATCATATGGATCAACCTTTGATGACGTGACTGAGGTGTACGTAACAAGTGAGTAAGTGCGAAAGTGAGAATGATGACCAGCATGAGCAACTCTGCGCTTAAATCTACATGCGATCAAAACACTGATCATGAGTAAATTCACGAGACTGAATCAGTGAAGTGGAATATTATTTTAGCAAGTGTTCACTGTTTACTGTGTACTGATTATCGTCTGTTTCGATCTTCAACGTTCGTTTTTAACGTCGCGGGTGAATTTATTGCCTCGCTTTAGAATCTTCTATTTGATGTGGAGAAATTATCTTCTAGGGACTGCGGTGATCTTTGTGGTACCCTCTAATGGGGTTTATATCTTTGACGTGCACTACGCCCAAAATTTGGTACTCATAGCTGATGTTTTGCATTGTGAAAACCACAAGTCTCCTTAATTATTGCTAGACTTTGTTAATTTTTACAAGCTCCTTATGCTGTCATTCTAGGCCTTCCTAGGGGTTTAGCTCCCGCATGGGAAATGTGATAGAAAGGGGCTGTATTCATCCTTACGTTATATTGTGTGCCGTGAAATCTGCAGCGTTTTTAATTTCTTGCATTATCACACAACACCAGAGAAGCCTCCCCAAAATGAATGTTACTTTTCTGTTAGTGAGGCAGTTGCTGAGTTTACGTGGGAAGTTAAGGGGAACAAGAACTTTGCATAGAAATGAAACAAAGCAATTTTTTACAATACGTGTTTTTTACAGCGTCCGTGATAATTTGAATTATGCTATATATTTAATGGTGTGATCCTAATGGTTTACAGATTCAAGGCAGGACTGAGTTCATGTGAGGCTGTTCTTCGTGCCGAACCAGAAAATATGAAAGCGTATTTTAGGAAGGGCAAGGTATGGTAGCTGTTACTTCCATCCAGTTTTTTCGAGATCATCGTTGAAAGAGTAGATCGCTGCGCTGCTTTCCACGCTTTAATTAAATTGCCTTTACATGATTGACACCTACGAAATGAAGCTAAGAAAGAATTTTTTAATAAAGAGGAAAGAACTTCAGAATTATATGTATGATATAGGTTGAATTTTCTCAAGCATAACTATTTGCTGGGTGGAATGTTAAGACAATAAAAGATAATGACTGATTACATGAACTCAACTAAGAGTCTCGTTTTGCCCCCTAACGAAGTTCGTGTCTCTATGGTGTTACGACGTCGCTAATGGCCTGTGACGAGTACAAGCGCGAAGAAACAAGATTTGAAGTTAACATAATTCGTCGCACCTATTGTTATCAATATAAACATAATGATTACGTAATTTGACTTACATTTACATAAACCCAAAATGTTCTTTGGTATTGGCTAGGTTTCATTTAAAGTTCTGTCGAAAAATTTCGGATGGTCGATGAGGCTTTCAATCCATCTGTTCTTTATCTTTGAACGTCCCTGAGCGGGCAGTAGAGGACTGTCTCTTCCCTCAGTTTGTAACTTTCGGTCTCTTCGTTATCTGTGTTTTTGATCGTTGCCTTGCCTTGCGCTGATCATCTCTGAATCCCGGAATCTCTCAATCTCGGAATCTTTATTCTTTCTAAGATCAGTCGATTTGTGGGTGTGTTGTTGTTCTCTGTGGGGGTGGAACCCACCTCTGTTTCTGTGTGTTACCATACACCCTCCCACAATCTAAACAGTACTCATCATAACAATGGATTCCGTCAATCCCTCCATATTTCTTTCAAACCGCCCTTCTCTTAAACAAATTCTGCGGAACCTAAGTCCCTGACGTTATGATATGGCTATTTTTGTATCTGAAGGGTTACGGTAGTTACCATGGAGATACTGGTGTATTTCTTTGTCATTAGAAAATAGGTCTGTAACCAACCCCTCCCCTGTTATTTATCGTAAGATTAACGTTTGTTTATTGTTTACTCCGTCGTCATTTAACTGAAGCTGGCAATTTACAGACGCACGGCAACTTTGATTGATGCGACTATTATCTCCTGTCTCCTGCGGCTATGAACGATGTTTATTACTATGCTGTTGCCAACCTTTTCAATAGATTGCCCAATATTTATTCCTGTATTGCCAAACCGTGTTTTGCTTTGTTCGCTCGTTGAATCTTTGATAGGCTTGAGGTGCCCTCAAGATACAAAAGGCATGATTGCGTGCACTCTGGTTTCTTATATATTAGCGAGGCTTGGATCCGGCTTTCTATTTGTTGTTTGTCTTTTTTGAGTAGTAAAGATTAACGTAGTTTTATTATCGCAATCAGTGAAAGGTGATGCGCTTTTGTTACGTATTACGCAAGAAATATTTTAATCTGAACGCAAAAAGCGCCCATCTTAACTCAATCTTTAATAATGAGTTCGATTGAAAATGTTAAGTGACAGGGATAGGTGTTGCCAATGTGTATAATGAAGATGCATCATTTGAGTAAGGTTACCATGCCTAATCATGTTCACAACATTCTTCGATTCCTCTTCTAGTGCTTAGAGGGCCTTGGAGATGTAGAAGAGGCATTGAAATGCCTTAAAAAGGCATCAATGCTTGAACCACAGAATAAGGTAACGTGGCCTGCTTCTTCGTCGCAGCCTTCTTCTTCTTCTTGCAGCAGCCCTTGTATTTCTCACAAGGGCAGACCGATACAAACGTATCGAGCATAGCCCCCTCTGAAGAACGTCCGGCTCAGACGTTTATTTTTTTGACCTGCCTTAAACAGCCACGTAAAGCAGGCCTGCAAGACAAATGTTTGTTTTTCCATTCATGTTGTCTTGTAAGTCACAAATGTTACACTCAAAGACATGTCACATTTAGCGGGACCTTCGCGGCAGCTACACGATACACTTTTTTTCTCGTTTAGCGTCTTTCCCACCATACATTGGGCTTGACGGTGTCCATATACATGGGGCTTGTTACTGGAGCATACAGCACTTTAAGACCGGATGCCCTTCCTGACACCACCAATTGCTCTTCTAGGATTTGAACCCTGACCCTCTTGACCCTCTTGATTTAAAGGTCAGGAACATAGCACATTTAGATGTTTATTTCGTTTTGAGATTGATACCCAATCCAAGTCACGTGACATCCAAACGGAATTTGTCTGAGCTTACATCTTAACGTATTTTTATTGTTATGTGGACCACTTTTCTTTACACGACATTGATAAGCAACAAGCTGATTACAACGTTATATAATCCAAGAAAGGTCGTCATTTTTGTCGTCCAGTTAAGATTTAAGATAGTTTTAGTTCATGTTTTGTTTAATGTAGCTTTGATAACTTGTGTTTATTTAGCTACAAAACAGTTAGGTTTTTTTACCCTGAAATTTGTTTATAGGAGAGAGTCGTATGCATTTGAGTCTACTTTTTGAGATGGTTGTCGTCTTGACCTCTTGAGTATTTATGTTAGTTCGGCAGAATTATGTTAATTTGGCTGAGTTTTCCGAAATACACAAATGCCCAGGAAGACTACAACGTTATATTCGACTGTATGTTGCATTTACATTGTAGGATTTTGTTTTCATTATGAACAAATGATATCTTACTCAAATTCTCATGAAGATCGTTAACGTCATTCCTGTTTTTTCCAAAACATGTCAGCACATACAATGAAGTGATCATGGTAATGGCTAACATTCGCAGTGATTTATCAGTTTCTATTTGCTCGTACACACATATGACATTAATATCAATCGCTGCACCTTGTACGCAAACGTACGTTTTATCACCTTTTGGCGACCCCCCCCCCCCCCCCCCCCCCCCCCCCCCCCCCCCCCCCCCCCTCCTCCCCTCCCCTCTCTTTTTTCCTCTTATTTTTTATCTTAATTATAACAAATAATAGCTAAAC
>JAAAKL020017658.1:0-10522 GCA_010016065.2 Carybdea cf. marsupialis auct. non (Linnaeus, 1758)
GACAGACCTATATTATATAGGTCTGTCGCCAGCCAGTCCTTCACATTGTCTAAAAGCTGTTTTCTTGGACGTCCTCTCCTTCGAGTTCCCGGATGGGGGTCGACTACCACATCTCTTACTAGGCCTATGGCTCGGCAAGTGTGCCCGAAGAAGTGCAATTTGCGTCTCTTGACATTACGTAGGAGTTCACGTTCTACACTTAGCTCTTCAAGAACACTTGTGCTTGTGCGACGTGACTACTAACACTTTCAGGCCCGGGGGGCTCGCCGTCGAGTGACATATCGTCAATTCCGATTTGTTCTGTCATACATAAACAGAGGTAAAGGAATCGTATGAAGAGGTGGGTTGCCATTTCCTTCCTCTCCCGCAGTGGGTTGCTAGTAAACGATTTACATGTACATATACTTCCTGAGAGCTGTGATCCAGCACTTAGTATACTTGCTGTACTTTTAAACTTACTGGTTTGGCAGCTTTCCTAGAATAGCGATTGACTAGAGTGTCGCCGAGTACACCATGCTTTGAGTGCCTGCCTTACTCAGACAGAAATGACCACAAAAAGTAATAGAATGAAAAGCAGAAATAGTTTATAGCAATCTTGCATCTACGGAAATCTTTCTCATTGGCATTAACCTTGTTCTATTGTAGCTTTCTTCAAGGTTGCACGTCTAAAATTAATTTTGCTCCTCAATGCCACCAGCACAAATTTTGCTATCGTTGTGAAGTTTGAAAGGTTTAATAAGCAAAACTTGCGCTAAATAGATATATCCAAAACAATTAGCACGTTTCAGGTAGATATGAGCATAGGAAACGGTCAAACCGTTACACCTCCTCTAAGACATGTAATACATTTTGCGTATTTTATCATCAACGGAGCGTGTGGCCTTGTGGTCTAAACAGCTTGCTTTGGAAACTACCAACCTGGTTCGATTCCAGGGCTGGGAAGCTTCGACAACTTCTCCTTATCATAGTCACATGGCCCACCCAGTGTATGTGAGGGAAATAGGGGAGACGGAAACTCTAGAGACCCGTCTGATGGATTGTACCTGTCTTTGGATAACTTAGACTTGTCAAACATATGTCACGCTGAACATGCTTGAAAAATACATGAAGAGTATAAGTAACTGTGGTCTACTCAACCACTTTCGCTCTAATTCACTGAATTGGTTTGCTCAGCTGATCAAACAGTTGAGTTCTTATACGTCGTATCGACGGGAGAATTATCACTGTCAACGTTATGATTGTATAAGAAATACACTTTACTAGGTTTTTTTTTGCGTAAACATCTCTCTATGCTTAGAATGTACCTGTTATTTTTTGCTATTTTGTAAAAATCTAAAAAGTAAATATATTATTACCTCTCCCTCACTTTCTTATATTACTTGATTCTACTGAATTGTGTTATATCTTTGTGGTACGAAATTTTCATTTTTGCCATTTATAGCTAAAGCTTGCAAAGAGAAATTGGATATCGGATTAATTTTTCAATACCCATCCAATCCAAATATAAGAAACTTCTATTTGGCTTTTCTGAAGAATGTGAAAGGAAAACTTGTACAAGGAAACTCCTGCATTCGAATGGCTGTAATTCTCGCTGCCAAGAAACCAGAGTTGTTGATCAAGTTGTCATGCGGATATTCTGACAGAGGAAGATGCTTTCGCTCCGGAGCACTAAAATTGACCAGAGGTCGTACATTACCTGGACAGAGTAATTTAGGAAAAGCAGTTGATTTTCTGCAAAATGTAGCATTTAGTACAAGAAATGGAGGAAGAAAGGGTAAGTATATCTTGTATTCAACTTGATGACAAGCATGTTAGTTGCATTGAAGATAGCAGGTCTAGCACTAGGCAAATAATTAATTGAAGTTCACTTTAATTACAGGTTATTACAAGGAAGAATCCTGCTTTGTATTCCTTTCTTTCGTTGCATCGAATGTCTTACAACATCCGCCCTATCGAAGATAAAGCATCAGTCCTTTCAATTTTTTATGGTTTCGAAAAGGTTTTTCCCCACTATTTTCACATTTTTGTGTCTTAGTCTTTAATTAGTAATATCTAGTCCGCAAAACAGGGACACTTCTAATCTTACTTGATTTGTATCTTCACAACTGACAGTGTTGAATGCGCAGTTTCCGTCATGATGAGGGCAATAAAATATATATAAAAGCGAAGGAAGAAATACAACTAATAACTACGTCTCGGTTCGCGAGCGAAAGATCATCACAACTGATTTTCTTCACTGCACCCAACAAAACAAAATATCGTGATTACACCATAGCGGACACAGCGGTTCGATACTCAACAGACAGCTTCTGCGATGTCCTTTAATATTTTTCAAATACTTGAAAGAACTTCCATCAAAAATTATCTAATCCTGTTACTGAAAGAAGATTAAGCTCTTAACCAAAATACTAAATGGTTCAATTAAGTACTTATTAAGCTTTACCGTTAAAACGGGAGACAAAAATATAAGATGCTTCTTTTACAGGAAGGATGTATCTGGATTTATCAAATGGTCGGTCTGCAGTGTAAAATCTTAAAGCATTCTGTAGTCTACCTGTCATTTCTTATGACAGCTTCTGATACACGTTCATATTACGGCCCTTTGAAATCTAACTTATTTTTTTATGACACGTCCTTATAAGTTGGTCAACCAACCCAATCAAGACTTTTCTTGTACTCCTTTTAGGCCAGCTTCGTCACTTCACTCAAAATGTGGTTGATAGGTTTAAATTCATGACCACAAGACTTATAACAGCTGTCATCTTGGATGTTATTAATCTTAATTATGATCTCATTTGCTCTGATGGCTTCTTCTTTAAGCAGATAGGAAGAGAGTTTTTATCTTTTCAATTTCTCTCTCCAGTTGAATTATATTTCTTCCCTTTCTACGTATTTCGCTTCAAAAGATGTAGGAATTTCTCTTGCAAGTGAAGGAAGTCTACATTTCTAGGACCAGATGATATTTTCTTTCTTAAATTTTGTATAGATTTGCTTAAATTATTGCCAGTTGTACAATATCCTCAATGCTCAGCAACGCTCTTCCTCTTTCTTTCCTAGCTAAGTATAAATTATTCACATTAGTTTTTGGCGTAAAGCACTTCACAGTGTCATTGATTTTCCTTTCCTCCTGTTCAACTCGGCAAAGCCTTTGCATCTCAAGTCAAGAAATTCAACAGAGCGGCGTAGTAATGGTTTACCACGTATTCATTCGTCAGTTCAGATTACCACCCCTAAGCCTTGTTCCCACAATCTTTCTTGACATGAGCATTGGTGAGCCTTGAGACCACATGAACCCTTTACACTGTTGGTCACATGAATCATTTCACTCTTTGATACAAGAGCAAGTTCTCTAATCCGAGCTTAATACATCTACCCCTTGATCGATTAAGGGGTTCATCCCCTTTAATGTCTGATTTGCATGCAAAGTAGCAACGTCAACGTTCCATTACTTGGACTTCCAAAATCTCTGGTCGGCAGGCATGGACTCGAATCCACAACACCCGGCAGGAAACAAGGAAAAGGATAGGATGTCGTTTTCTTCCTTCTCCTCGAGTTTCACAAGACAGCCATGTAATGAAAACTGAAGGCTATGTCAATGTTAAATAGCAATTACCATATCTTTGACATGAAAAAGGATGAGACAGCGGTATCATGACTTTTACAGTATTCTCCTTGCATCAGCATCATTAGGTTCATTGATATGGGAATCAAAATGTCAGTAAGCTATTCTATGCAGAGTGCTAGGTTACCAGGGAAATTTTGAGAGGTGTTGAAAAAGCCCTGTAGGAAATCGCAAAGGTCAACCTTTAAGCTATGCATATTTTAACTTTCCTATTTGAATAGGGAAGGGATAAATAAATAATAACATAACAAGAAGGAAGTAATGTTTTAGTCAACGTTTTTGGGTTTTTTTCACTTGCTCAGGTCTATCTGAAATACTCTGGGAAGGGAAGGGACCAATTTTACAAGGAGGATCGTTTAGCGAGAGAGATTCCCAGACTTCAAATCTTTCGTCCATTTAAATTAATTGATGGCAAGTGTATTAGCAGTCTCACTTATTAGGATCAGTCGTTCTAACTCCTTTTTTACTACAAGTCATCCTGCTTAACGGGCATCACAACGTATCCGTATTAGGTCCAGACAGGGAGTTTGACGCTAAGCAAAATCTTTGTTGGATATTTAGATTTCTAGTTTTTGGATATGATCATGCTATGGAAGGTTTCTTTGCCTATGTTTCTTTAGAAAATTTACGTGTCCTCTTGGTGTCTTCTACCGTTCTCACTGCCTCTGTTTCCAGCCTCTTTCTAGAACTTCTAGATAGTGGCTCTTTGCTTCATCGAGCACTGAGTATGACATCGACCACTCTTCTACTTTTAGCTGCTTATTTCAGTAGGTCGTTAAAGCAATCTAGAATATGACCCCTACAATATATTTCTGTTTCCCGTTATCCTTATTGCTGATTTCAGACAAAGAATGTAGTAAATATTCTTTGATGTCCTCTATCTTAAGAGGTGTTACTGTTTGTTCGTAAGCCCTATTACGCAATTTTGTCTTTGTCCAGTTGACTTTCAGACCTACTTTCTTACGTTCTCATAGAGGACGCAAATTGATAGCTTAAGATGCTATTTTTAATAATGTTATATGCACACTCTTATTAGGTGAGACGAACTTGAACAACATGGATATGAGAGGTTATATATTAGACAGTCAATTACACACAATCGTAAAGGCCGGGTAGAGGGGTTTCCTTGCTCATGAACCCAAAACTCTGCCATCGACAACCATTGGTTGCGTAAGGGCCATTCTCGACATTCTTTTTTCCAAAGGTAACCGTAAGATAATTAAATAATAATTGCATGGATAACAGAACTGGGGAAATAGATAGTGTAATTATATTATCATTTGCAAAAGAACCAATGATATCAAGTTTTAAGAGCTTTGGAAAGTAAAGGATCTTAAGTCTAAAGCCAAATGCCGGCTGAGCAATAGATACGTAATTACAATTACAATTACATAATGGTTACAAATAACAATTAGTAAAAACAAAAACAGTCGTAACATGCCGAGTGCTAGAGATTTCACTTTTCTCCCACCCACAATCATATGGGCCTTTAAAATTTAAGGACGTGTTATTCGCTGACATTTATAGTTCAAAGAATTTTTACTCCTGACGTGGCATACTCTCTTCTCATTGTGTTTGCTACGTCAGGTTAGTCGGGGGTATTTTCATGAATGAGCATACTTAAGGATGAGCAGAAATAACACTACTTGTATTTCAGTAAATTGATAATTTGATGCAGTTTTCATGATCATAGCTACTTTAGGCTATATTTTTATCAGTCTCCAACCAACATTTAGACCATTTATGAAGTACACGACAATTATCAGTAAGTGGGGCAGGGCAAGATCTGAGATCAGACCAATTTTCTTATTTTCGCAGGAATTTACAAAAAAAATTGTATATTTCATATTGTCATTTTCAAGGCAATTTTAAAACTGCTATTTTTATTTAGCTTAAAAATCACGATCAATTTCTACAAAAGAAAAATGGTAATGCTAATCTATTTCTACTAAAATTCATATTGTGCTTGTAAACAATTCACTTGGAAGAAAGTGGCTTAGTGATAACAGCGATGGCCTATAAGTCATATTTAACTTTTTGGAGATAATTTTCGATAACTAGATAAAACAGCAAGCCAATGGCAACTAGTTGACATCTAGCACATCTCTATTTCCTGTGGATGCGAAACGACCATAGGGTGCTGATGTGTTAGAATACGACAGCTTGAAGATCTTCAATACGTGTGCTCTGTATGTTCCGAGCTTTGAAATGTTTCAAATGTGGACTGTATTAGAGAGGCAACTGAAGGAAACAACAAAAAGGAGACTGTATTGTCATAAACAGTGTATTGTCATACATAGAGTTCCTTACGTCCACTGGAAATCGGCTCAAAACGTTTAATAAACATTGAAGATGACTTATTGGCGTTTCGACTTAGCATCACCGGAAAATGACGGTTATCTCCCCTCGCTGGTTACGTCCACATTCAAAGCTATAAAGATAATGTCAATGATGTTCAATAGGTGTCACCTTACTTACAAATCGACAGTAAAACTTATTTTTTACACTTAGCAATAATATCATATATCTAATAGGTCTTGTTCCTAAAACTGTGGGATTAAAAAGTTACTTTTAAAAATATATTTTAAAAAACTGATCGTCATACTGGTAATGACATACCATCAGTTCAAACAGAAGCATTTAAGAAATAATTCATTTTCCAAGTGACTGTGATACGGAGAAGTAACGTTGAAAGAGGATATGTTTAGTTTTCCTGGAATTGATGAGTTATGAAAATTGATGCTCCCGAAACTTGTATTTTAAAACGTGAGTGGTCTATTCAGTAGGGGGCCTTTTTCATCAATTCCCTTTCCTCCCAACAGGTGTGAAACAAATTGCTGTTCTTTTCCTCACATCTCGGCCTGGTAAAAACGAAATGAGCGCTGAAGATGCAGTGAAGGATATTCATGATTTTGGCATCCAAGTACTTGCTGTTGGTGTGGGAGAAGCACAGCGCATTCCACTCAAAAAGGTCTCACTATCAAAAACAGGAAATTTGCGCATTTCGTCTTTGGATAAATTGCGATCACCTGATATCGCCTCAACATTCGCAATGTTTGTGAAGGGAGGTAAGAGCGTACTATTACACATCTTCTGCTCTGCAATGATATGCTCAACTTAGTTGTAATGAAAGATTTCATGACATTTTAGAGAAGAATTTTCATTGTTACTATCTGCCTGTACAAAGATACTGACCTCTGATCAAATGAATCCATACGTTTGAGAACAGGAGACTCGAACTATATTCCGATTTCTTCTCAGCTTGAGATGTAACGGGCAGTTGGAGGCCACAGTGTTAAGTTAGATAGAAATTATGCAAGGTAACTAAAAGCGTCTTGCTAGGTGCCAAGTCATTCTGCATGACATACACATATTTAAGTAATGGAGGTGTTTATGATGTTTCTTCTTTTCTTCTTTTCCATCTTTTTTGTAGCTTGGTTAGAGTTACTTGGTGCTGATTCTTGTAAACTCTCATACGTGGACAGTCAAAACTTGACACAGTATGCGAGTACTTAAGAATAAAGCGTATAGATGTAGGGCATCTTTGAGTTTCTTCTTTTAATCTTTCAGGGTCAGAAAGATTATTGTCACGGATGCATTAAAAATCCTGTCTGAAATGCAGTTACACAAATATTCAAGTCCTTTCTTGAACAAAACAGTTTCCTTCGAAAATAATCAATGCTTTTGTTAGGGCCCGGCATTCGTAGGTTTTAGTTATCTTAACTGAGCAACGACACGATAAGCCTATCATCTGTTGATTTGATTTGATTTGTAAAGATACACGTTCCGATACATAGTTCTGCTAAATTGAAATATTCTGGCTAATGCACACTTCTATTGCTGTACTTTAAGTGTTAAGGAATGGTCACGTGTACTTTAACAAAGACAAGTCATCGTTCAAATATTGTAAAATGTTGTCAGCGACAACTATTCCTTCACTATTCAGAACGACTTCACTATTCGGAACGATTATCCTCTTGTCCTTCACGATGTTTTCATCATTGTAGCAAAATCAAAGTATGCTGGCAAATTTCGGAGACCTCCTAAAGTATAGAGGTCTATATAACCCAACATTTAAGGAAACCCTTTCAATTTTTTCGTATCCCCAAAACTTTGTGACTGATTCCTCCCGCTTCAGTTTCATCGCTGCTTCACATCAAAGCGCAGTAACAGACAATAGAGTAAGGTTAAGTAGTCAATACGCACCGCTGTTGAGAAAGGCATAAGAATCGCCAGAAATAGAAAGACTCGAAACAAAGTCGAGAGTAATCTTCGGTAACCTGAAGCAGCCGCCACAAAGAAACAGTTCACAGATTTGAAGCACACAATATGGTAACCATAGACAACCATTATGTTAATGAGTCTGCCAAGATCTGTTTTAAATGAATGTTTAACTAACTTCTTTTTGGTCGGTCACGTGCATAGTAAAATGATAAGTAACTACGGAAGACCTTTGCTGTAATATCACCATACAAATGCTGAAAACAATAGCTTATGTTTGTAAAGGGCAACCTAACTTTGGCCTAGAGTAATATGGGGTAATGAAGAAAAGGCTCAAAATGAAGATAGCCTCGTTTCAACAAGCACAGCAATACGTTTACACACTTTGTTGGTTTTCAATTTATTTACAGTAAATATGATATAGTCAATTTTAGATCTTTTACCGTCTTTTAATTGAAAATTACAGAAACAGAGAAAAATCACACTTCTTTTGTAAGATGATGAAATTAGTGACGACAGTGTGTGGTCTGGGATCAGAAAAACTCTGGTACTCTGCTATGATCCATAATAACGCAATATGAAATGAAGAAATTTTCCTAATCTCCATTGGATACGATAAATGAGGAACAGGAATAAGTTTTAACTCAACGGCTTTATTCAGATGGGCCAATCAGATATATAGGTATGTTCGACCATAAGAATGTACTTCATAACGGAGAATAGAGGCATTATTTAAAAGAAACGCAACACCAACATAAAACAAAATGTCTAGGATGACTTGCTGTTAATCCTTAGAGACGCCAGATCGGCTTACCCTTTAGAATTGGTAAGAAGAGAGAAAATATATTTAAACAATTGATGGTTACTAGGAATTTGTTTCTTCGGAAGCACTTTAACATCATATCTCATTACGACTGCTCTGAAATCAAGTGGGAGCCGGGAATGAATAAATGCAGCCTTAACCAAACTCTTACAAAGTATATTAGCTAATGATATTAGCATGAAATGAAACAGTTCCTGTTTTTGAAACAAATGATAATTGATTTGGTTACTGCTTGTTAGGCAATGTAGGGCTTTACACAAGAGGTGGCACAATGGATGTTTGATTCCAGGGAAGTTCTTGAAAAACACAGATCCTGAGCTACATTTAGAGTTTTGCCCCCTCCCTCAACTCCTTAAGAGTTTCCCCGCTTCTGCCCATTAGCGGCCAAAAAGGAGTACTGTTGATACCAGCCTTTAACTGGAAGGTAAGAACGCCTGCAATTACCTCTGGCATGCCCATCAGAGTGCAGGTCTATGGAGTTTGCTTGATACGGGCTTTACTAAAAGCCTTTGGTAAATTAACAAGAAATTGTCCGAAGTTTCTTAAATATGAGACCATATCAACCTAGGTTTTCACAAGTGTCTCCAGAGGACCACTATTAACAGGATTGCACGTCAAACTTTTCCACAGCTTCATGATCACTAAGGGCTCAGGTGAAGAGGACAAGACGAACACGAATATCTTCAATCTGTACATAAGCATAGGCAATCTGAGCATGCGCAATAGCTTGCATAGATGTCCTTTCCTTATTATGGTACGCAAGATCTTGGTTCGAATCGCCGAGAGAAGGAATCTATCCAGAGTTGCCGTGTGGGATTTGAATCAACATATCTAGCGTTGAATTACTATTTCACTCTGTCAGCCGCAGGAGGAATTCCTACAAAGAAATTAAGAATCTACTTTGATTTGCTGTCAAGACTTATGGAGTAAAAGCAAACTGACTGACTACGCTATTATCATGGCCTACTGACCTACAGAGACTGCTGTATGACTTCAAGTCATCTATCAACAAGAAACAATTTGCACTTGGTATGCCCTATCTTCTTTTCATTCTACGAACCTTCTATCAAAAGGGAGTGTGGTAGATAGTCAAATTTTTGCATTGACACAACTGAAACGAACACGCATGCTCCGGCTCGGCCACAAAGTGGCAATGGACTTCCACAGGTTCTAAAGTTTACAGGCTGTAGCAATACTCCCCTAAAGTGGAAGTTACTCTTCCCTTGGGAGGCGGAAGTCTTAAGGGTTTGTGTAAGAAAAAGGAGGGTTAGAGTAGAGCTGGGGTGTTAACTCTCCAATTTTATGTTTTAGTTCTATTTGTAACTTACAAAAGCTTCCTTATTGTGCTACATTATTTAGTGTCATTAATTCGGCTGGCAGCTACCAAGTTCAAACAGCACCATCCTTTTAGATGACTTTATGATAGCGATGGGAATGCAGGTGTGCTTAGGAAGAATTTCAACAGTCAACAGGGGGTTGCATTAAGAGTTTTCTGTAGAAAGCTAACAAAGGAAGAAGCTCTACTGACTGAGATAAAATGGAACTTGGAGTCATAAACATTGACTTCAGTAACTCATTGCCTCAGCGCAATTGATTTGGATGGTAAACTTACCCAAACCACTTTGAATCTCTCTTGTTCCCTCTGTGTGGTGTTTGGAACCTTTGTGGTAAATAGTGATTTTGTGAAAGCTTCTTTTCGGCTCGAACTTGTATATAAGGTAGAGTTTACATACTGGCTGTTCTTATTAAAAATACATTTCGCTTTAAATTAAAATCGGTGTATTATACAAAAATAGGATTAAATCAGGAATGGAGCCCCCATTAAGTCTTCAGAAATTACAATTTTAAACTAAAAC